>CANNZV010002287.1:0-105108 GCA_947561585.1 Caprella mutica
GTGTGAAGTATAGTGTACCGTGTGAAGTATAGTGTACCGTGTGAAGTATAGTGTACCGTGTGAAGTATAGTGTACCGTGTGAAGTATAGTGTACCGTGTGAAGTATAGTGTACCGTATGAAGTATAGTGTACCGTGTGAAGTATAGTGTACCGTGTGAACTATAGTGTACCGTCTGAAGTATAGTGTACCGTGTGAAGTATAGTGTACCATCTGAAGTATGGTGTACCGTGTGAAGTATAGTGTACCGTGTGAAGTATAGTGTACCGTGTGAGGTATAGTGTACCATGTGAAGTATAGTGTACCGTATGAAGTATAGTGTACCGTGTGAAGTATAGTGTACCGTGTGAAGTATAGTGTACCGTGTGAAGTATAGTGTACCGTGTGAAAAATAGTGTACCGTCTGAAGTATAGTGAAGTGTGTGAAGAATAGTGTACCATCTGAAGTATAGTGAAGTGTGTGAAGAATAGTGTACCGTGTGAAGTATAGTGTACCGTCTGTAGTATAGTGTACCGTGTGAAGTATAGTGTACCGTGTGAAGTATAGTGAAGCGTGTGAAGTATAGTGAAGCGTGTGAAGTATAGTGTACCGTGTGAAGTATAGTGTACCGTGTGAAGTATAGTGTACCGTGTGAAGTATAGTGTACCGTGTGAGGTATAGTGTATAGTGTAAATGCTATACATTTAATACATATATAAATTTAATACATGTATTTATACGTATAATTACATCACTTACAGAAGGGCTTGGTAATTGCCTATTTCATTTATCTTCTATTTTCTGTGTATTTTTATTATCAATAAAGGTATCATCATAAAAATAATACATTTGAATACATTTACATTTGAAAATAAAAATGATTATTCTTAATAACCACGTATTTGGATGAATGACTTACATATTGCACCAAGGTTGTTAGTTTTGGGTGACTTGCTCTTCCTAGACACAACTTCCTCTAGATCTTTCATCTATCTAACCAACCTCCTATATATATGATAGGGTAATGATGACGATAGTCCAGTATAAAGATGATAGAGATGAGACCAGACCAACTCGGAGAGGACGGTGCATTATGCTTAAGTGAGACCCGTGCTTTCTTGAGATGTTTGCATATGAGAGGCGGAGAGTTGATTGTGGGCGTGGCGTTATTGCTTCAATATCAAGTATGCCACGATAGTGAGTCTGAGTAGCTATTAATTATGTATGTATGATTCCTAATTATAATTAAATTTACGATAGTACGTGATGAAGTTCGCATCCATTTCTTGTTCTTCTATTAAATCTCATAGAAATGTTGGACAGTGACAGTTGAGTGTGAAAATTTCTTATACAATTAATTGAATAATAACTAATTGAACTTATTTAGTTTAGTCTGTCACACATTTTCGTAAGCTTTCTATGAATCTCTATAATTTATATAGTAAATTAGTTATATTTCATGAAACAAAAGTTCTACAAAAACAGCTTCTCTATAATGAAGTCATATGTAGCGAACCATCCTGATCTTTAGAGTTCTGAGAAATAAAATATCCTGTATGTATAGTGAATACATTTCAAAAAGAAAGAAAATATTTTCTATGGTCAGCCATGAAAAGAACAGTTTTCTCTTAAATCCTGTATGGTAGAGTATACTCTCTATAGTGAACTAGTTGAAGTTCACTTTAGAGGAGTTCTACTGAAAAATATATTTCTGCCACCACAATCACCTCTGCCTCACATACATGATCAACTGGAACACAGAGCTACTCACACTCTCTCACTATCGTGGCAAACTTGATACTGAAGCAATAACGCCACGCCCATTACAACTCTCTGGCTCTCATATGCAAACATCTCAAGGAAGCACGAGTCTCACTTAAGCATAACACATCGGTCAGAAGTATTGACTGTACTAAACCCTTCTATTTGAACTGAACTTGAACTACTCCTGAACCCTAATGAACTACGAATGAACATTAGTTACAATATCCCATACCTCATATACTTCTAAGCATCTTAACAGGAAATCACTAATGAACTAAGAAGTCCCCGTCCATAACTTGATTGGCTATAAGCACATGAATCTCTAGTCATTGCCTCACATAGAAAATAGTTCATTTATTGTTATAATACAAGAATTTCTAAGCTGTCATTACACATAATTAAATCTTTTATTACTCCGTGGGAACATACATAGAGTCAAATGCATGTGGAGGCATGTCATGACTTATTTGTGATCTATGATTTTCTAATATATTTTTGGGAAATTCCAAATGCTACATTTCATGATAGCGAATGCAGTAATGAAATGTTCATTTAAGTTAATAGACACATTCATATATGTTCAGGCAAGTTCAAACATGTTCAGACATGTTATAATATGTCCAAATGCGTTCAAACATGTTCAGATACGCTAAAATATGTTCAAACTTGTACAATCTTGTTCAGATGTATTAATAAGTGTTTAAAAAATCAATCTAAGCGCTTTTTTAACCATTGGAAGGTCAAATATGGACTTTGCTTTCAGTGGAAGTTCCACAGCAGTTTCTGATGCTATCAAGAAGTCCCCAAAGTCAAATATTGAGATGAGGAAACACTTGCAAAGCTATCAAAACCTTAACTGAATCACTAACTTTGGGGCCAATAGAGTGGTGCAATATTATAACTTGAATGTAACTATTGTTGCAGCTCATATCTCATCAAATGGAGACAGTTGTGCCTTCTGGTTACATTCAAACAATATTTATAAGTATTCATGATATCAATGAAATGTAAAATAATATTTAATTGATTATATCGTTTTTCTTTTATGACCAAATGTGTGAAACAGACCGATAATCGTTTGCACAAAAGTTATTGTTTCTTTTTTTTTCATGATAGAAATTGAAAGAGATTGTAATGAAATAATTAACTAGTACTTATAACTACATTTTAAAGAATATATTATTGAAATATTGACTGTGTTACACATGGTCATATCTTGAAAAACAATCTTAAATACTTCACATAGCTGCACAGAATTAACTAGCATATGTTTTATTCCTATACCAATGCTGTATATCCGATGCTGTGAAACCGACCGAAAATTCGTATCTCACTCTATATCATTTTAATATCCTTTAAGTAACCAAATAAAAGGATAACTATTATTTAAACTATTATCTTCTTCTTTACTAATTCTCTAAATAAAGTGTCTGTTGAGTGACACTGTCTCGGAATCTCATTCCATCTGCAACCGGAGATGAGAAGGCATTACATTCCGTAACTGCATCCACACTGGCACTATTCAATGACTGAATAACAGTTAGAGCCATGCTAATGATCTTAACTGAGATGACACTGTGATGTGAGTATAGTCACTATAGTGGCTATGGCGACTATAGCGGCTATTGTCACTGTCACTATAATAACTATCACTATAGTCAGTATAGTGATGAGTACATAACTATAATAGCTATAGTGGTGGATATAGGGCTATAATGATGATTATATAGCTATAATGGCTATTGGGCTACAGTGGCTATGGTAATGCGAGTATAGTGACTATTGTGGCTATAGTGACGACTATAGGGCTATAATGATGACTATCGGGTTCTAGGAAAGTTCCACTGCGGAAGATTCCACTGGGAAAATTCCACTGAGGAATATTCCACTGAGGAATATTCCATTGAGGAAAATTCCACTGTGGAAAGTTCCACTGAGAAAATTCTACCGACGAAAATTCCACGGAGTATAAATAAATTCATAAATAGTGCCTCTTATTTTCTTAAACAATACTTTAGAAATTTTTATATTCTATAAGCTATTTAAGTGGTTTAATGAAATGAAGTAAATCTGTTTATAAAATTTTCTTTGTGCACATTTTCTTTGTGCAACACCTAATGAAAAAGCAATGTTAAACTACTTCTACTTGAGATTAAGATTAGTCTACTTAAAAAAACTATTAAATAAATTATGTTTAGCCTCTTGTTACGCATATCTGATTATATAGTTAAGTTTATATTGAATGCCAGTTTGAGTATCTAGTAGGGGCAAATAAAAATATGTGTTATACGTGACGATAGTTTGTAACAAAAAGACAATGAGCATGAAAACCACAATCAATTTACATATTAATGATTTAAACATGTTAATATAGTAACAACAATAGAAATTAGTGTTTTAATGTAATGTATGCGCTATATCTTGTGGAAATAATAGCCCAGCTCTGTCTTGCTATCGATATCTGTCTTCAAATCCAAACACCAATCGTTTCAAGCGTGAGTCAATTGCCTCGTATTTGTATGAAAATTATGTTTTTAATGCAAGCTATGAGCTATATCTTGTAGGAATGTTGATACGCTTTTGTCTTGATATCCAAGCAGAATGCAAGAGAATATACTTCAAACCAGTACAATTACATAATCGAAAACACATTAAAAAAATTATAATCGATTTCGATTAAATTCGTTCAAGTGTAATAATTTTTAAATCTCTCACATTTTCTATAGCGCCATCTAGTTACTAATAGTCAATGTATAAATTGTACAACTTTTATGCAGTTTTAAATTAGCTGTCAAGGGTGTAACACCTTAAAAGTTGTGTCTATTCGATAGTGTTCCATAAAATTAGGTAAGATACCTTTTGTCCTTTGTGCAGTGTTTTTACTAATTTCTATAGCTCTTATTGATAAGGCAAATCCTATTTTGTTTCCATATTATTAAAGTACCTACAAATTTAGTTTCTAGCGTTAGTGCTAGATTCTCCATTGATACAAACCTTCATTTCTCTAAATCTTTATTCTCTTTTACAATTGAATTTCTATTTCTTGACTACTGTTCATTCCTTCTAGCTATCTTTTTCTATAAAATATCCTTTCATCTTCTTTTTCTTTTTTAAAGTCCTTCGTACTTCATTTTTCTATCACTAGGTCTTTTATCTATATGCTGTTACTACTATGTACCATTTATTTATCTATTTCAGTAGCAAATTGTAACATTCGTATTTTGTATCTGGTTACAGGTACCGTTGTCATTTCCCTCCATCAATAACTGCAATAATCAATGCCTTTCGATTCTCCTTTACAACGCGTAGAACCTAATAACAAAAGAACACTAAATTGGAGGCACATCAACTTAACTATGTATGGTGACTGAAATCCTAATCTACGCTAGTTTTAATGAGCCAGTTTTACAAAAATAATGTACGAATAGTAGTAGCACAAATAATTCTCACAAATATAGTTCAAATTACCATGTCCTTATTGGTTAAAGACACTATCCTACACTCTGCTAGTATAACATTGAACAGAGATGAGTAACTATTAAGTAACCTTTCGTTGCTATTAACTTACTGGAACAGTATACCACCTGCTCAGCTAAAAATAATTTAGAAAAATTATTTTGGACTGCCGTGTGGACGGAACAGCATTGTATTAGAAAAAAATAAATACCTTTTTTTTCAGCAAAATGATAAGGAAAAGTTCCTGGTTGATTTTTCAATTTTGGATTTTGTTTAGTGGAATTTTCCTCCGTTGAATTTTCCCAGTGGAACTTTCCACAGTGGTATTTTCCTCAGTAATATATTCCTCAGTGGATATTTCCGCAGTGAGATTTTCAAAGTGGAACTTTCCGCAGTGGAATTTTCGTCAGTGGAATCTCCACCGCACCGACTAGACTATAGGGCTATAGTGATGAATATAAGGCTATATAGTGATGACTATAAGTCTATATTATCAACTTGTATAATAGTGTCATTTATTCGTGAATAGCTACTATATGGAACATCATTGAATATTCGTAATTATTTTGTTTATTTTCATATCTTATTTCAATTATATTGATTTCAATTGATGTCAAAATTATAATGGAAAACCAATATTCATTATTGTTAATACAAAATCCAAATGATATTATTTATAATTAATATAATGCATTTCATTTATATCATTTTCACATTTTTCAGTACTCGTGACTACAACTTTTCCTATAATTAACTCTGATGTTATTTTTTTAACTGTTTTACCCAAGTAAATCTTAGGAATCTTAGGAAACAATAAAAATTAGATGATTATAATCTTCAGTATTGTATACTAGGTACTTTTAATAAAACTTATTTAAAAACTTTAACAACTTATTATATAGAAAACAACTTTTACCAGACACCAATTAGTAACTTATTCATTAATTACACCTTTTCTAACATAAGAAAAATCACTGAAGATAAACACACTATATAGTTAGTAGCCGTATTATTTCTAATGAGAAATAAATGTAACTTATTCAAAAAAAAAGCTTATGTAAAACAAGACAACAGGGAAATACATGTAATTACCTTTTTTTATATTATTTAATGGGATGTTGTTTGATGTTACTGAAGCTACAGGAAGAAATGAATTGTAAATATTCCATGTCGACGTGATTATATCTCCTTCTTCTTCCTCGTTGTATTATAATATGATACTACGTAGTATATGATATATAAGTATCTTAGGGCAGATTAATTACATGTATGTATTTTTTTAAAGCTTTATAAGATAATGAATAACTTTCAAATAACTATGTAACATACGGGAGTATTTTTTAGCCCGTATGTCATGATACTAATAAAAAGTGTAATGTAAGTTAAATATTATTTTAAACACTGTAAACTATAAGTTCATCCTTGGTGTCAGATTAGTAATAAATTAGTATTGAATTATATAATTAATATATATTTATAATAACCTTTCAAAGAAAATTCAATTATTAATTTGTTATTTGAAATATTCAAAGCAATCTATAAAATTATCACCAATAAATAATAAAATATATAAGATATTGACGACTATAATTAGATTATAAGACAAATCGTCGCATGTAGATGATATTAATATATTTTTATCTTATTGCAATTATTTTATGAACAGTTAAGAATAAGTGATTAAAGTGATAAAAAATTGCTCTATATTCTGTAATAATATAATTATAATTAATAATAAAATGAAAGTGATGAATTACCTGATATTCTGTAATAATTATGACAATAGTCTACGGTGTTTGGTAAGAATATTTCAGTTACTCTGTACACCATTATATTTTATTTTTGTAATGGGAGGATAGAGAGATAAAATTAAACTTATTCCAATAATATTTTCAAAACAAATTGTTAATCAATTTATATAATACTTATTTATAACTGAGATTCTTAATATTAATGGAGGCACTGAACCCAACTTGTTCCCTAAATGCATTCATGGAACACTTCGAAGCTAGAAAAATGAAATGGGCATTTATCTTCAAAATCAGAACATATGTATATAACTATACTGTATTGTTGCATAAACTCTACCACACATCTCTTGTAAACAAAATAATTGTTCTGAAGAATATTTTTTTTAATTTCTACGGCTCTGTAACAATTCAACAATAAATAACTACGACGACATTTTAAGTTAATTTTTGCCGCTATTTAAGTCCTTTAACTAATATAAGTTTGAACAATGAGACAAACTGAAGCGGCGATGCTGTAACCGGAAGCTTAGCGTACGAACATTTTGATACGATGAGTCTAATGGAAATAGAAATCCTCATCAAGTTGGTTATGAAATTCTAATTGAAGCAACTGCAGTCCTGGTAATATTTGGACATCACATTTGAATGCAGTAGATGATTATAATGAAAGAAATGAATCGAGAGGGAACAGTTTCAATTTCATTTTTATTGAGTTTCCTACTTTCGATTTCGAAAATAATTTTTAATTACATGAAATAATTAATAGTGGGGAAAATTAAATTATGCACCTGGTTAATCTTCAAAGACGACTACAGTAGAGCTCCTCTATAGTGAAGTCCAACTAGTTCACTATAGAGAGTTTACTCTACTATAGAGGATATAAGAGATGAATAGGCTGACTATATAATATATTTTTTTCAAATATATTCATGAAACAAGGTTTTTCACTTCTCAGAACTCTAAAATTCAGGATGGTTCACTATACATGACTTCAAAAATAGAGAAGTTACACTGGTAGAACTCCTGTTTCATGAAATATAACTATTTACTTTAATTGAGATTCATAGAAAATTATCGTCCTTTATGGCAGACTGAGCTAAATATGTTCACTATAGAGGTAAGTTCACTATACAGGAGTCTGTTATACATTGAGAAAAAAATTTGAGTTTCAGTTTGTCCCAAAACCGACTCAAAAATGTGAGTCAATTTGACTCATTCTAACATTTTACTGAAAAATTCATAGTCAGATTGACTCAGGTTGAGTCAATCAAGAAATATGACTCCAATATTGGAATTTTGAAGCCTTGACTCAACCGATGAGTCAGGTTGACTCGCAATATTTTCTCAGTGTACAGGATGGTTCATTATTGAGGAGTTCTACTATATAACTATTTCCTTAAAATTAAATCAAAAAGATTCATGTTTAAATGGTTATCTTAAATCTAAATATTGATCATAGTTTAAATGATATCACGAATTTTTTACACACTCTGATTTTTCTCGAATATTTGGATCCTGGAACACAGGTGGTCGAATTTCCTCCAAATTACGTCAGTAAACATGGATTCGATCAATCTCTTTTAGCAATATATAAGAGGTGAGCTGCTCATATTAAATTAAAAGAACCTTTTTTATTTCTGATTAGTCAGCAAAAAGATTTAGGAGTTGGAAATGAATTTCTCCCTAAGGAATCACTGAAGTCTAATGAAAGAATAAATCTACTTTAGTTAAGAACTAAGGATTCGATTTATGGGAGAATCTTACAGTGATGTTTCAAAGCCTAGGGTGGAGTAACAATCGCCGGATACTATTTATACACGTGATGAAGAATTCAATGTTATAAATAAAAAATACAACGAAATTTTGCTGATAATAATATATTAATAATAATAATAACAAGAATAACAATATATTTTAATTTTCAATTTTGATGTATTTTTCTAATGATAATTTATTCAAATTTCCATCATGTTTTCAATTCGCATCTCACGTATCTTTCGTTAGATTCCGAATACAAGTAGTAATTATATAAATAAAATAAAATAAATGAGGTAAGATAAAACATAGAGATAAATTTATGGCGGGTCATATTGATTTTCGTAAAGACCCCATTTATTCTTAAAAACCATCTAAATTTTTTTCTTTAAATTTAATAATCTTCCATACTAAACATTCCACCTTTTTTAATATATGTTATTAAACTAGTATTTAGTTATCGATAGTTATTTAGTTACCGCGTTCGAAATGTAATTCTAAGTTTAGTGCCTCATTTTTTCTTCCCCAGCGTAGATGGGCTAGAAGCATCAACAGCTTTATCAATCTAGCGTTATCAATCTAGCGTTATTAATCTAGCGTTATCAATCTAGCGTTATCAATCTAGCGTTATCAATCTAGCGTTATCAATCAAAGCTTTTCATTCACAGAGAGATTGGGCTGCTTCATTGTGACAATCTCTAATTTATGATATAGATTGGATTTCCATTCACGGCTTGAAATAGATTCTTTTGAAGAATAATTAGAAATGGGATGCTACTTTAACATCAATAGTTCGAATTTAGGGTTGACTATGTTTATCAAATTATTAATAATCGTGAAAATGAATATACAATTTGGAAACGTCGAAGTACTGGGAAAATGATTTCAGAATTATTTTTATTGATTTATAATTACCCTGATTTTTTTCGAGTACGGTGAGTGTTCGAGAACTACGACGTTTCCATATCGTCATTAAGTATATTATTTCAACAAAATGTAAAAAAACGTGTATGTACAAATTATATATTGAATAAAGAAAAATTTAGAGTCATATTAAGTTTATAATTTTTAAGGTTTCCTTTTTTGTTTCAGTTTTTCCTTGTTGTTTCCTTGATAAATTTTTCATATAAATTACTATCTGCTATAATAAAACCTAGTTTCCTTTATAAAATATATTCCCCTTGAATTAGCTGAAATTCATATATCAAAGCTAATAGCAAAGAAAGCACAATAAGGAAATAACTTGCAGTATCAGTGCCCAATTATGACAAACACATCATTATTGTTGTCTTCTTTCCTGAAGTTCTTTGCAATTCACTAGAGGAACGAAAGGCCTGTAATGTATGTCAGAGCCTCTAATTAAGAAACTGAGTCCTAATTACCCCACTAGACAGAAATAACAAAGAGTGAGATAGAGCATTGCATTGTCGCAACATTACAGTCACCGATCATCGCTACAGTGAAACTCCTGAATTATGAAGTATTGGTAACTTCATAACTCAGAGTCACTTCATATCTCAGGTGCACTAGATAGTTTTCTATGATTAGAATATTCAGAAGACTATGGTCATTGAGGTATAACTATGATGCCATTCTTGTCGTAGATCCTTTTCTATAATTTAAGCGTAGAAATACTTCTTAACTAAAGATTCAGGTCGTTCATTAGTGAATTGTTTCATAACGCAGGACTTCATAAATCAGGAGTTATACTGTACTTTTGTTCGGTGATTATACTTAATAATAAAAATATCATCTACCTACGACAATAAGTGATTAGACGGGAAATAATCTAATCATAATTACCCCAGGTTTTAATCATGTTGTCTGATACATTCTTTTTGTATCCAAGGCAAGAAGAACTAAATATCAAAAGTGAATCAATTGCTATTTAATAGATTATGATATTATTTAGTTCAGTTACATAATGGAATGATATATTATGATATAAATAGTAGAATAAATACAAGGTATGTGTTTATAGTGACAGGATACAATCAATCAGGAGAATAAACATTGCAGACAGAATCGTGGGTGCTAAAGTAAGGAGAAAATAGTGAACGTGTTGTTGCCAACAAACCTGATGGGGAAAACAAAAGTACGAGACATGATAATTGTTGGAAAGCAAAAAGTGGATACTGAGAAAAAAAATCGTCCAAATCTCTATGCATTTTATGCAATGAACAAATTTTCTTCACTCTGCCTTCAATGACCATCAGTTTCAGAAAACGTCTGACCATTTTATGGCAGACTAAAGGAATTTTTGACTATATAGGATAGTTCTCTTACTCATGACTCTACATTCAATATAGAGGACTCCATTTTAGAGGGGTCTACTGTGCAGGGTGTCCCAAAAAAGCTTTACCTAAAATTCAAATTTCACCCCGTAAGCCTCCCGATCACTTAAGGGGTGACCGGGTCCACATCTCTCTCCGGAGATGTGGACAAGACACCAAAAATCACAAACTACACACTTATAAGAACAGACAGAACACACAAACCAGGTGGTGGTCTCCTTTAAAACATACATAACTCCATCACCTTCACCTAATGGAAAATACCAATCCATATAAGCACACAGAAAACAGAACTACAGATGACCAAAATACATGTAACCCAAATCCAAACACATTCACATCGCAAAACTATACTACCTACATAAAATATTACCTGACACACACATACACACAACACCAACCTGGTAACTATTGAAAACACGCATGCATCACACCTTTTCAACTGTTCAAATCTCCCCACCACTCTTACTCCCCTGCCCCTCACCGCCTAGTGGGGGATCCCCCTGGAAAATTAGGTAAGAGGAGCAGTCCCGAAACACACTCAAACCAAAACACAAAACAAAAGCATTTGTACCCCTCACTCCACCATCCTGGTCTCGGGCCAAGCTTCTCAAAGCATTCCTGGAGTGGGTGGTACCCCTCCCTGTGACCAGAGTAGCTCATTTAGGGGAGGGGGGGTGGCAGACCACGAGAGCGGTGAGGTGGTTATCACTCCCAATGTCGGGAGTGAGGAGGGGTCGACAACAATAACAACTAGGCACAAAAAATGGACAAATCAAAAACACAGTCGTTCCCATAGCAGTGCACCGCTGAAGCTAGCGTTGCTATAGTGTTGATTTAGCGTTAGTGAGCGAAAGCGAGTATCATCAGTAGTTGGTTCTCGTTCACACAATGTCGTATACCCTCTTCCGCCGCTTACGGTCCCTCCTACCGATCCGAAAATTTCGAGCTGATCAAAATATTTAGTCAAACAGCAATTTTTGACTGTGTGTTGTTGGACCACCGCTCCAACAACGCTCAGTAAAATTTTGCGTACCACCGCTGCTTCGCCAGCTTTGCCCAGGTGGTTGATTATACGTTGCTCAAATTTTGGTGGGGCTGTCGAAAACAATTTACGCGTGAAAACGGGAGTGCTGGACGGTGTCAGGCGTTGAGACAGGATCCACTGGGGTGACTAACGTTGGTTTATCGTTGGTACGCAGTTTACACAACTCTTATCGCTAAGCCAACACTTACTATCATCAAGCAAACGCTATAGCAACGCCAATTTTAGCACCGCAATGGATAAGTCCGTGTTTTCGATCTTTTCCCATTTTGTGCAAGAAAAAAATTGTATAAAATTGAAAAAAACGAGTGTTGCCATAGCGATACAATGCTAAAATTTGTGTTGCTATAGTGTTGGCTGATCAGTAGCGAGCTTTGGTTTAGTGGTGACGCGAGAGACCACAAACTGGCGTCTAACGATGCCAAACTTTGATTAGGAGTTGTTGGAGAAAGGGTGAACTTTGCCGGAGCAGATAATTGCCCGCTCAACACCGATCGCAGTATTTTGTGCGGCTCAAAACATTCGGAACGTTATTAGAGACTTTAGGCGGTGACTGATCATATACAGAGTTGCTTTAACGGGGACCAACTCCTGGTGAACAATATGACGAGCGGTGATGAACTTTTTTCACTGCTCTAAGTACACCCCAACAAAGTGTAATCGGAGGTGTAGATATCTTCCAATGAGTTTTTTATGGTGCAAAGTAAGCAAATAAAGTCAGGCTAAGAAGAAACACTATATTAGAACAACAAGAAATAAATTCCTAGTGACAAAATGTAGGTATGTATATTTGACGAAAAGTATAAAAATTGACAACATTTACTCTAAATAATTTTAATGTTTCACCAAATAACATTACAATTCAGGGTTTAAATTAAGCAGAAACGGTTCAGCCACTTCCCGTCCCCTGGCCGACACCGTTCATTTCCCCAGTCCATTCCTGTCCCCGGTCCATTCTTGTCCCTAGTCCGTTCCTGACTCCAGTCCGTTCCTGACTCCTGTCCGTTCCTGACCCCAGTCTGTTCCTGACCCCAGTCCGTTCCTGACCCCAGTCCGTTCCTGACCCCAGTCCGTTCCTGACCCCAGTCCGTTCCTGACCCCAGTCTGTTCCTGACCCCAGTCTGTTCCTGACCCCAGTCCGTTCCTGACCCCAGTCCGTTCCTGACCCCAGTCCGTTCCTGACCCCAGTCTGTTCCTGACCCCAGTCTGTTCCTGACCCCAGTCCGTTCCTGACCCCAGTCCGTTCCTGACCCCAGTCTGTTCCTGACCCCAGTCCGTTCCTGACCCCAGTCCGTTTCTGCACCTCAGTCCGTTCCTGACCTCAGTCCGTTCCTGTCCCCAGTCCGTTCCTGTCTCCAGTCCGTTCCTGTCTCCAGTCCGTTCCTGTCTCCAGTCCGTTCCTGTGTTTCTGCCTACCTATATTTTAGACTACAATTGGCTTTAACTTTAAATTGGCTTTAACCTAATCTAAAAACTTTTTCTTCGTTTAACAATTGAATACATAAAATTAAATAATCACGTCAACCATTTTATTCTTATTGCTTTGTTTTAAACACCTTGATTAACCGTAAGGTGAATAGGTTATACAGAAAACCCTCTATAGTAGACCAGAGCTACATTCCAGGCTGGCTTAGTCCAGTACACTCTGTATTAGATCAACACAGTTCTCTCTAAAACGTGAAGTGGTAACTGTGATTATTCAATAGCTTCATTTATTATCAAGAAGTTAAGGTGAATTGAAAAATAATATTGATGTGAGAGAAACATTTAGTTACATCATGTACATAGACATGGTTTAAACTGTAATTAATATATATATATTTTGTAGTGAACCATCATTTGTAGTTTTCTGTAATTCTTCACATTAATAAAATTATAATTAAAAAATATATATCATAAAAACGGCAAATCACGCTTTTTTATAAGTTTTTTTAAATATATATTTATTTTTTCATGTATTCATTTTATATATAAAATATTTTTATATACCTATATATGGTAAACATTTTTTCTTTTACTATTAAAACTCCGTTAATTCTAAAAGGGAAATACGCTAGAAATGTTCCACATTTCAATCATATTAAAAAATCACTATAATTTAACTTTCATTTTAATTGATAACCATAAAACCTGCTTGATACCAATTGAAATAAGTTATGATACCTGCAAGTATCGTGGATACATATTAAATAAACGTTATGATACCTGCAAGTATCATGTATACAAATTAAATGAACGTTATGATACCTGCAAGTATCATGTATACAAATTAAATGAACGTTATGATACCTGCAAGTATCATGGATACATATTAAATAAACGTTATGATACCTGCAGGTATCATGGATACAAATTAAATAAACGTTATGATACCTGCAAGTATCATGGATACAAATTAAATAAACGTTATGATACCTGCAAGTATCATGGATACATATTAAATAAACGTTATGATACCTGCAGGTATCATGGATACATATTAAATAAACGTTATGATACCTGCAGGTATCATGGATACAAATTAAATAAACGTTATGATACCTGCAAGTATCATAGATACATATTATATAAACGTTATGATACCTGCAGGTATCATGGATACAAATTAAATAAACGTTATGATACCTGCAGGTATCATGGATACAAATTAAATAAACGTTATGATACCTGCAAGTATCATGGATACAAATTAAATAAACGTTATGATACCTGCAAGTATCATGGATACATATTAAATAAACGTTATGATACCTGCAAGTATCATGGATACAAATTAAATAAACGTTATGATACCTGCAAGTATCATGGATACATATTAAATAAACGTTATGATACCTGCAGGTATCATGGATACAAATTAAATAAACGTTATGATACCTGCAAGTATCATGGATACATATTAAATAAACGTTATGATACCTGCAGGTATCATGGATACAAATTAAATAAACGTTATGATACCTGCAAGTATCATAGATACATATTATATAAACGTTATGATACCTGCAGGTATCATGGATACAAATTAAATAAACGTTATGATACCTGCAGGTATCATGGATACAAATTAAATAAACGTTATGATACCTGCAAGTATCATGGATACAAATTAAATAAACGTTATGATACCTGCAAGTATCATGGATACATATTAAATAAACGTTATGATACCTGCAAGTATCATGGATACAAATTAAATAAACGTTATGATACCTGCAAGTATCATGGATACATATTAAATAAACGTTATGATACCTGCAGGTATCATGGATACAAATTAAATAAACGTTATGATACCTGCAAGTATCATGGATACATATTAAATAAACGTTATGATACCTGCAGGTATCATGGATACAAATTAAATAAACGTTATGATACCTGCAAGTATCATGGATACAAATTAAATAAACGTTATGATACCTGCAAGTATCATGGATACATATTAAATAAACGTTATGATACCTGCAGGTATCATGGATACAAATTAAATAAACGTTATGATACCTGCAAGTATCATGGATACATATTAAATAAACGTTATGATACCTGCAGGTATCATGGATACAAATTAAATAAACGTTATGATACCTGCAAGTATCATGGATACAAATTAAATAAACGTTATGATACCTGCAAGTATCATGGATACATATTAAATAAACGTTATGATACCTGCAGGTATCATGGATACAAATTAAATAAACGTTATGATACCTGCAAGAATCATGGATACAAATTAAATAAACGTTATGATACCTGCAGGTATCATGGATACAAATTAAATAAACGTTATGATACCTGCAAGTATCATGGATACAAATTAAATAAACGTTATGATACCTGCAAGTATCATGGATACAAATTAAATAAACGTTATGATACCTGCAGGTATCATGGATACAAATTAAAATAAAAGTTACATAATAACTACCTAAAATGTAGATCTGTCCGTTATCTCAGAACTTACCCAATACTTTCAATTGTCTTCTTGAAAAAACGTTAGAAATCACGTAATTTATTCTTTAATATTTTGTTTTGAAAGAAATAATCTATAAAGTATTTTCCTATATATTCCTTTCTTAGAAAATAATACAGTTTTTGAAAGAAAACGCAGTTTATGATAAAAAATAGTGACAATTCAGTAATTATCTTCCAAAATATAATTGGGGAATTATTTATCATAGCCAATTACGACAAATAGTCATTGTTTTTTTAACGTAAAATAATATAATTTAGGAGGTTATCACAGAGAGTTCTTGTCAGAAAATTTGCGTTAATAATTTACTATAAATGATGATTTCATCCTTTAGTTAAATTAGTTACCTTAACTATAAAATATAATAAAAGTTAATCGTTTTTTTTTGTATAAAGAGACGATATTTATTTCTATTTAAAACATTGGCAATTGGCTACAATGAATTATTTTCCGATTATAAATTGAAAGCTGATTAACAATTTCTCGTTATTTTTAATCGTGAACAGCGATATCTTTCAAAACTGTAATATTATTTATTTTACAAAGAAAGTACTTTTCAATTATTTTACACCTAACTCTTAACAATAAACCCAGGTTACAATGTTTCTTCGGGAGAACATTGTCCCAATATTGGGACAATGTTGCTCCCCAGTTATTCTAATACAAAGTTTAGGATTTTTTGTATTATTTTTTAGGAGTAAATAATATCATATGAAGGTTATAGTATTATAGTTCTGTGTATTACTCCATATGTTTCGTGAATTTACACACATGTTGGAAATATTTAGTTCAAACAGATGTTACTCAGACAGATGCGTACTTTGAAATGAAAATTACTCTGAGTGATAAATCACTGTATTGTTATATTATACTATATAAGAGCATAGAAAATGAACACTTTATTCAATAGAAAATATGCAAATCTTTTTTTTTTTTTTAATTACCTCAAACTTCGATGAGACACTCCCCTTATATTTGAACTAGAAAATAATGGAAGCAATGTGAGAGTTATTTTACAGTATCAAATATTTGCCAAATAAAATGAGAGTGTAACAGGTGTTAGTGAAATACACTCACGATTCCGAGAACTGGTTAGATTGGTCATAGTTACAGTGTACTGCCGTTTTCAGTATCCATCCAAAAAATAGCGAATGTTACATGGGAAAACGGTTGAGGTCTGAAGTGTAGTTGACGGTACTGAAAAACCACCTGGCGAATGGTCTGCACCATTGCAATGATATCGTTTAGATTTATAAGTTCTGTTTCCAACTAACATACACTGTATACACACCTCCACACACACACACACAAAACAGCACTACACACCTCCACACCTACACACACACACAAAACAGCACTACACACACAAACTCACACGTTCACTACACGCAATAATTATGGCCTACTTTAAAGAAAAATCGGTGGTTCGGGCCTATTTTCTCTGTAAAATTCCTTTTTTGGGTATGTTTTAATAATTACCAGGAATTAACATTCGATATATTGAAATGTGGCTTATTTCTAGGAATTTCCTAAGATTTCATACATTTTTTTAAATTTTAAATTAATTTGCGCATATTTCAAGAGACCAATGTCGTTAAATAATCGAATTATTTAATAAATTATGAATATCTAAGAATAGAACTGAAATAGCCAGGAGTTTAATATATAATATAATGTTAATCCATACCACATTACCGCATATAAAATATTTACCTATCTATAAAACTAGATATGAAAATCGAGTGAACCAGACCTACATAAAATCAGAAATTGCGTATCTTTTAGGATTGACCCCGTTTAATAATTTGCATTAGGTAATGAGTTATCTTGAGTATTTTAAAAATGCAACTAAAATAGCCATATACTTAATGTTTAATGTGTGTTCATTTTAATATAAATAAATTCAAGCGAAGTACGGTGGGAAGTTATTTTGCAGTTTTAGATCCAGAAACATTTTCATTTGTGTTTCTATTTTATGATATTTTGTAATTTTTGTGAAGTGCCTAAGTTTTTCGACTATATATATATTTTTTTTTTCACGAATTATTGTGCCAGTACATGTTTTCAAATTCTATTTTCAAAGAGATAATTACGAAACAACACATTAGTTGAGAAATAATTGAATTAACCTAATTGATTAACGTAATAATAAAAGACCGAATTATTTTTTGTGTGAACTAGAATTCAATATTTGCAATTTTGGGTCTTAATTGAATGTTCGTTTTTCATCATTGCTTAGAAGTTAGTAATCACCGTCAGCGATTATCGCTGAGAACTAGTTTAATACTATTAATAAGGGGCTGTTTTACAACAAGCGATTATCGCTGAGCACTAGTTTAATACTATTCCTATGGGGCTGTTTTACAACAAGCGATTATCGCTGAGCACTAGTTTAATACTATTACTATGGGGCTGTTTGGAAACGAGCGATTATCGCTGAGCACTAGTTTAATGCTATTAATATGGGGCTGTTTTACAACAAGCGATTATCGCTGAGCACTAGTTTAATACTATTACTATGGGGCTGTTTGGAAACGAGCGATTATCGCTGAGCACTAGTTTAATACTATTACTATGGGGCTGTTTTACTACAAGCGATTATCGCTGAGCACTAGTTTAATACTATTAATATGGGGCTGTTTTACAACAAGCGATTATCGCTGAGCACTAGTTTAATACTATTAATATGGGGCTGTTTTACAACAAGCGATTATCGCTGAGCACTAGTTTAATACTATTACTATGGGGCTGTTTTACAACAAGCGATTATCGCTGAGCACTAGTTTAATACTATTAATATGGGGCTGTTTGGAAACGAGCGATTATCGCTGAGCACTAGTTTAATACTATTACTATGGGGCTGTTTTACAACAAGCGATTATCGCTGAGCACTAGTTTAATACTATTACTATGGGGCTGTTTGGAAACGAGCGATTATCGCTGAGCACTAGTTTAATGCTATTACTATGGGGCTGTTTGGAAACGAGCGATTATCGCTGAGCACTAGTTTAATGCTATTAATATGGGGCTGTTTGGAAACGAGCGATAATCGCTGAGCACTAGTTTAATACTATTACTATGGGGCTGTTTTACAACAAGCGATTATCGCTGAGCACTAGTTTAATACTATTACTATGGGGCTGTTTGGAAACGAGCGATTATCGCTGAGCACTAGTTTAATGCTATTACTATGGGGCTGTTTGGAAACGAGCGATTATCGCTGAGCACTAGTTTAATGCTATTACTATGGGGCTGTTTGGAAACGAGCGATAATCGCTGAGCACTAGTTTAATACTATTACTATGGGGCTGTTTTACAACAAGCGATTATCGCTGAGCACTAGTTTAATGCTATTAATATGGGGCTGTTTGGAAACGAGCGATTATCGCTGAGCACTAGTTTAATACTATTACTATGGGGCTGTTTTACAACAAGCGATTATCGCTGAGCACTAGTTTAATACTATTACTATGGGGCTGTTTTACAACAAGCGATTATCGCTGAGCACTAGTTTAATGCTATTACTATGGGGCTGTTCTACAACAAGCGATTATCGCTGAGCACTAGTTTAATGCTATTCCTATGGGGCTGTTCTACAACAAGCGATTATCGCTGAGCACTAGTTTAATACTATTACTATGGGGCTGTTTTACAACAAGCGATTATCGCTGAGCACTAGTTTAATGCTATTACTATGGGGCTGTTCTACAACAAGCGATTATCGCTGAGCACTAGTTTAATGCTATTACTATGGGGCTGTTCTACAACAAGCGATTATCGCTGAGCACTAGTTTAATGCTATTAATATGGGGCTGTTTGGAAACGAGCGATTATCGCTGAGCACTAGTTTAATGCTATTACTATGGGGCTGTTTGGAAACGAGCGATTATCGCTGAGCACTAGTTTAATACTATTACTATGGGGCTGTTTTACAACAAAACGGACTCGAATACATTCCAGAGTTTTCATATTTTGAAAATAATAGCAATGCTTATATTTATACATATAATATTTAACTTCTACTCAGAACTTTATCTAGGTTTGACAATTGTTGAATTGGCCTGATTTGCTTTCACTTACATCACTTTTTTATGCAATCCTGATTTTCAGTTTTTGTACGTCTAAATATACAGTGTTTGTATTAATGATGGGACCTAAAATAATCTTTTAATAACTTAATTTCGAAATAATTCTTGGATTTTGAAAAAGCAACCGACTATAGAATTCTGAAAACATCACGTTTTACTTAATTGAACATTAGCGATGATACGCGAATGGGATAAAACTTCAGCAGCAAATGAAAATTGGATGATGCCCGAAGGTGACTTTGCACGTCGAGTTGCATTCTGGGAGTCGAGTTTACAGAAGCATGCAGAAAACTCGGATGTGATCTAAGAAATGCCACTCCATTCATAAGGAGTTACAGTGCGGTGAGGATTCAAGGAGAATATGATTATCAGTCCCTATTCCTTTGAGGATGGCAATGGCCAAACAGTTACAGTGAATAGGGAGCGATATCACGACATGATAACTGCCTTTCTGATTCCGAAAGTGAATTAAATGAATTTGACTAATCTAATTAAAGATACATCTAACACCACGGGACCTAACATTGAAATCCTTATTCTGAGGTTTCCGAGAAGATTGATCCCAAGATTTGGCGACGTTGATTGGCCAGCAAGATCTCCAGATCTTTCCACACTAGATTATTTTTTATAGATATCTTAAAGGAAGAGTCTACTCTAACAAGCAAACAAATATCCCTCAATTGAAGGCAGATTTTGAAACTGAAATTAGATCGAATATACAGGAAAGGCTGATCAGACATGAACATCTATATCTTCTTTCGTTGAAATTCTTGCACAAAAACTCTCGGTGATAACATTGAAAATTGTATTATTTTACGATAAAAACAATGAAGGTTTATCGTGATTGGTTATGAAAAATAATATCCCAATTGCAAATCGAAAGCTACTTACAATATCTCATTTTTTTGTCGTAAACTACTATTTTTCAAAAACTGTATGATTTCTGTACAAAAAGAAGACCAAGAAAGGAATTTCTATGAGAAGACGTAACAGTTGCTTCTTTCAAATTAGAATATTAAAAAATGCATCACTTGATTTCTAAAGCTTTGTTTAAAAAACCCTTTGAAAGTATAGGGTAAGTGTTAAGTTAACGGGCAGCTCTACATTTTCGATCCTGTTAAAATATGATTATTATTTAACTTTTACTTCAATTGGTGTCCATGAAACCGGCAGGTATCATAATTTTTATTCAATTGGTATTCAGGAATAAAGCACCCATTTTTATCCATCTCTATCCACTCGTAGCACCCATTTTCATACCTATCTACTAGTAGCACCCATCTTCATTCCTATTTACTAGTAGCACCAATCTTCCTCCCTATCAAATTATAGCACCATCTCCATCCCTATCTACTCGTATAAGCACACATCTTCATCCCTATCTACTCGTAAGCACCCATCTTTATCCCTATCTATTCATAGCACCCATCTCCATCCCTATCTACTCGTATAAGCACCCATCTTCATCCCTATCTACTCGTAAGCACCCATCTTTATCCCTATCTACTCATAGCACCCATCTTCATCCATATCTAATAATAACACCCATCTTGATCCTTATCTATTCATAGCACCCATCTTCATCCCTATGTACTCGTATAAGCACCCCTCTTCTTCTCTATCTACTCATAGCACCTATCTTCGTCCCTATCTATTCATAGCACCCATCTTCATCTCTATCTATTGATAGCCATGACCGGAAAATTCGTCCACGGAAAATTCGTCCAAGGAATATTCGTCCACGGAAAATTCGTTCTCGGAAAATTCGTCCACGGAAAATTCGTCCATCAAACGCAAAATAATTAATTTGAATGGATCATAATGTTATTATAACTGTTTTGGTATAAAGTAATTTAATGTATATAGGTGATGGTACATAGTTAATCTACTTTGTTGCATCCATTATAAAGTTTAAAATACTGCAAAATTCATGATTGTTTAAAAAAAGCATTAAGATTGATAGATATATAATAAATGATATTAACTTAATTTAAGATAAGATGTTTGGTGCCATAGCGTTCCTAACACCTGAAGATGTTGTTGGCGTTAATGAAAATTTGTGTGAGGATGTCAATTGAGTTTTTTAACTACTTTGAAGCTACGTACATTGGAATAAAACCCGTTATATTCAATTGAATTTTGGAATGTTCAAGAAATAGCATCCTAATATTTGGTAGAAGAGTTAACACTAACTTAACGAATTGAAACAAAGAGAGATGTCACACAGCGTAAAAAGCAAAATATCGAGATATCGTAGAACAAATATATAAAGCTAGTATTATGTTTGTTCTTTAGGAAATGAAGAAAGTTATTTCTTTCTTTTCAATTTTTAATTATAGATAACATAATATATTACTAATATTAGCTACATAGAATACACTTTTCATCAACAGCTATAACTGCTGAATATATTGTGTTATTCTCATCTAAGCAGATTTTAAGCGACTGCAATTATCTCTTATATATAAATAACGTCTTTCTTTCTATTCCAAATTTAAAAAAGGACGAATTTTCTGTGGACGAATTTTCCATGAACAAATTTTCCGTGGACGAATTTTCCTAGCACCATTCATAGCACTCATCTTCATCCCCATCTAATTATAGCACCCATCTTCATCATTATCTACTGGCAAGCACCCATCGTCATCCCTATCTAATTATAGCACCCATCTTCATCCCTATCTACTCGCAAGCACTCATCTTCATCCCTATCTACCTATATTTCTGAGAAATGGGTCCAAATATTGCCCTGCCTACAAAGGCTGATGGCTGAGTGTTCGCTTGAGTGAAATCATTTCTTCAAATCTTGGAATATACCGACAGATCGAGTGAGGAAAAGGACAAAATTATTCTTGCGGAACAGAAATTTAAGCTTCTTCTTCCTCAGTAGAAAATTCCTCTGCCATAAATTTTTACTTTGATATTCAAATATAAAACATGATTCACATTTTCAACTTTAAAACTTACACTTACTTCACACTGTCTTGAACATAATAAAAAAAATATGGGTTGGTACTTAAGAAAAAATCGTTATAACAGTGAATATCTTTTATAATCATTAAGCTAGTGAGATGTGAATTGGAAAAAATGATAAATTTGGTATATTGAAACTACTATAAACGCCAGAGATATGATTGGAATAAATGGGCTTCATTAGTATGGGGAGTTCATCAAACAATTCAATCTTAGCAATTATATTTCTAATCATAAATTTGAATATGGAAAATATTCAATTATTGATAAACGGAAGTAATTTAAATTTAAATACTGCGAATACATAATAGTTATTCTAAAAAAATCTTTTCATTAAAATCGAAACACTTTACGCAACCAGATTTAACAACAAAATGGCGTCAATCTCCAACGGAAATTGAATTAGATTTCTGTTTCATTAAATCTCCTGCAAATATTTATTCAACGTTACGTAACACTTTATTAACTTCTTTAGAACTGCAATCTTAGTATGAATTATACATTGGTTATAAATGATTTCTTATTTGGATAACTAATGTAAGATAGACGCAATTATAGTTAGGTAAAATGAAGACAAATTTATCAAATTTTTTCTAACCAAATTCATCGCTTCATATGTCCGTTCCAATCCAAATTTTTAAAAAAATCAGAAAACGGGTCCCATCATAATCTTCTTAGGGCCCACCATAACTTTTTTCAGGGTTTAACCCAAAACATGTAGAAATTATGGGTCATCGAAATGGACCAAGTTTTGGTGGGGCCATAGAAGATTAAGAGAGGTCCCCACTAAATCTTATTCATAGAAGATTGAGATACCTCTCATAATCTTCAATGGCCCTCCATAACTTTCTTTCTTGTTCATTATTGACTATTATTTTTACATTTCTAGTTTGCAAACTTTAATTACTGTTTGTTTTTAATTAATATGAACTCTCGTGTAGTGAATTATTTTCATATTAAGATGATATTGCGGAACAAAAATTTGATACCAGAAGCATCTAAACCTCAGTGTAAATATGCTCAAACTCATCAGAATTTCCATTTAAAATTATACGCAATCTTTTATCTTTAAACCTCATGCTTTTGAAAATCAAAGTTTCTGTTTACTTAGCATACAATAATGAATATAATAAACATACATTCAAATACTTCCTCATATGAATAATTTTCCTATAATTCAGAATGTAAATATTGCCAGAGTTTTATCATTATTCCATCAGAATATTTGTACTTAAAATAACGAGAAATGCATACTAGGAATGATATTAGAGTTATGAATAATAAATGGGTGAATTGCATGCTATAAAATTGGGAGAAATATTTTATCACTTGAACAGTTTATATATTTGTACATTTAAACAATTTAATAGTCTGGCAGATTGTATATTACAATAATTTTATAACAACTACCATAGTAAATATAATAAATATAATAAAGGTTTGATTTAAGAAACTAGTCAGGTATAAAATTATAAGTATTGAAAACTAGGATTATAATAATTATTTGCAAACTTTATTAGTTGATTTGATAAAAAATATTTTTGAAAAAAAATATTTTGAGAAATATATTTCATTATATTTCGTGACTGCTAAATTTCATTCATTAAATATACTAATTTATTGTATACATAAGACTGAATTGTTTGTTAATATAAGAATAGTTTGCATATATAGGAATTGTTTGTATATATAAAAAAAATTGTGAATATAAGAATTAAATACATGAATTGTTTTTAATATAAGAAAACAATTTGTATATGTAAAAATTCTGTTTTTGTAAATAAAACAATTCTATTTTGTAAATGAAATTTGGTGTAAATAAAAACGCCTGCTGTTTCGATCAAACGCTCGGTCCAAAGTGAAACAAAAACAAAACACGGAAACCTGATTACAACTTGAGTGTTTACCAGACACCAAAAAATACCTGTCTGTGTTCTACTCAAAATATTTACTGAGCGACTACGGGGAAAAATCAATTACTACCTAAAGGCGAATTAAATGCAGCATGAAATTATGCAGCATGAAATTATCTGTTTTATTCTGGAAACACATCAAAATATATCTTAATATTTGAGGAGATTAGAGAACCTATTGATTTTTTCATTAGAATTTCATTCTATTTTAAGGTATGATTGTCACTTGTAACCTAATTGTACAAATTGTGAACCTAATTAGTATATAGCATTTATAGTTTAAAACTGTAATATGTAAAGGTATTATTTCAATCTTATAGAAAGATTCAGATATAATTTTATTTCAAATGCTGATATTTTAATCATTTCATAATTAACTTGACTTTGAATTTGAATATTGACTTGTGTATGAAATTAAGAAGGGAAGCAATATTGTATTATGAAGCAATATTATTTATTTATTTTATTTATTACCTTCGCAGAATGCGGGAAGGTCATATTTTAACCGTGGTATATTTATTTGTTTACTTATTTATCATCTTGTTATTGGCTTAACTGAAAAAGTGTTCAACCAAATTGCCTGAAATTTGGTGAAACGATTGGTCCATGTCCACTGACCTGCTGCTAGAATTTTGGGATTGACGCGGTCAAAGGTCAAGGTCATGATCATTTATAACTCAAAAAGAATTGAACCATATTGCATGAAACTTTGTGACGATTGGTCAATATGCAGGAACCATTTTATTAGATTTTGGGAGCCATTAGGTCAAAGGTCAAACATCAAGGTCAAGGGCATTTGTAACTCAATAAATCAAAAAGTATTAAACCAAATTGTCTGAAATTTGATGGTACAATTGGTCAATGTCCAGGAACCATCTGGTAGAATTTTGGGAGCGATCCGGTCAAAGGTCAAGGTCATTTATAATTGAATAACTCAAAAAGTATTGTACCATACATATTGCATGAAACTTGGCGGGACGATTGGTTATTATCCAGTTAGCAGTTTATTAAATTTTAGGAGAGAACAGGTCAAAGCGGTGGCGAAGATATGCGCTCTACCGAGTGCATGTAATATAGTTTAAACTCAAAATGTTCCCTTACATTTGGACGTGAAACGCGGGATAATTTCACATCCAATTTACGATATATTCATATTAAAGTAGAAATATGAACATCAAGGACCTGTAAGCTAAATCGCTACAAGAGCAACCTATAGTTAAAATTATGAAGAAATAATATATTATAAAGGAATGTTATAATATGTTATTAGTAGAGCCCGGACTTTTAGGACCTATAAAAAAAGGCATTTTAGGACTTAATGGCATTTGTCCGGGCTCTAGTTATTAGGAAAGACATTTCTTTTATTATTAGTTATAGAGTATATTTAACTGCAGAGATGAATGGATTGCAATATAGATATATACGTATGTATAATAACTTTGACTTGAGTTAAACTTTAAATTTTATTTCATAATGGAATAGATTGCAATATCATTTAGTTAGATTAAGTTCAGAGTTATAAGACCGTTCCACATTTTCGAACGTTGTTTTTTAGCCACTCTGACAGTAAATACATGTGTAATGTAATATGAATAGGAGTTATTTATACAGTAGAACTGTATAATTATACAGTAGAACTCCTCTATAGTGAATTTTATACAGTAGAACTCCTCTATAGTGAATCTAGAGTCCTAAGTAAGAAAACTACCCCGTATAGGGAGAAAATTTCCTTTAATATGTCATGAAAAGGCCATTAGTTTTCTGAAACTGATGTCAATTCATGGCAGACTACAGTAAATTTGTTCACTATACGGGATAGTTCTCTTACTCAGGACTCTATATTCACTATAGAGGAATTTTATCCTATAAACAATTTAATTTAACTCTCACACTAACTCACTCAATGTGATTTGTTTACATTTTACTTTTCTATGTACAGCTGCAGTTAACGAATGTTGACTTTTTAGTTCGTAATTGCCCCGCTAGATGGGCCAAATATTTAATCATTGTATTTTTATGTAAATATGTTTTGATAATTCGATTTCTATAGTTTTAAGCAAATGTATGTTTTTGTCTGGACAGAACCTTCAAGTTCAATTATATTGAATATGATTCTATGCAATGCTGTATGATTTTTGTATTAATTAAATTTTTGTATTAATTAAATAATGGAAATAGTTATTTATAAATATGTGATTGATGAATCGCGCGCCCATCATGATGCCAAGAGGTTTTTGACGTTATATTTTAGGGTAATTTTGACCATTTTATGTTTTAGATACAACGAGACTTACAATGGCAGATTTTTTGCTTCTTTTCTTTCGATAGTGCTGTTAGTTTTGCAACATTTTATCCACTTTATTTGGTGAAATATTCTTATTGTGATCAAATATTCTCACCAATCAATGCCATACTTTTTTAAAATCAAGTCCCATTAAAAACAAGAAAAATAAAATCATAAAAGAAGATGAATTCTTTTAGGAACTACGAATGAGGGGTTCTGTTTCCTGAAGGGGTGGACTCGACCCACTCTAAAACCTCCCTTCAAAGCTGAGAGGATGCTGAAGGTATTCCTTCTCTGGATCGTAAGAGACATTCGCTGTTGGGACAAGACAGACTGACTCCCTTGGTTCGTTCAATTCGATCAAAAGAACTTTGAGTTCGAATCATTTTTGCTTTACAGTCGCTGAAAGATTTTGAAGGAATTTGTTGTATCTTGGTTCTAGAAATCATGTTTGTGGTCTTTGCCATCTTCCTCCAATATCTCTTCGGGTTTCTCCCAATTCTCTTTCGATTTTGTGATATCACAGAGTTAGACCGTTGTACGCGTTGCCGTCCACTCTTTGTTCAATCGGATATGTTCTTTTAAATAAAAAAGTTTCGATGTCTTCCAAGCAGTTGATCCTGCAATTTAAAATGTCTTTTTAATTGCCTAATCTGACTTACCTGAACGGTTCAGAGAAATAATAATATTGTTTTTCATTTAACTGAAATTTTATATTTAACTTTAATTTATACAAAAATATAGGATGTTGAGCTAGAGTGCTACATTGGGTATTTAACGTAGGGTTATTACGTTTTTAAAGCAAATATCATTATGATAAATAATTCAGTTTCAAGAATTATTTCCAAATTTAGGGCTCACGACCCTCACGTATGTTCTTCGTGGAATCAATAGGTTCCACTATTAAGAAATAGTACGCAATTTTCAAACTAGGTGGTTATAACTGTCACAAATGTAACTGTCGTTTTCGATGTTATACAAGTAAGCTCTCAACCAAAGATGTGACACATTTCCGGCATTGAATGAGAAAGGCAATTTGTTCAAATATAGAAGTCAGAAAAAAAGCGGTGCTGATTGTTATGAAGAAAGATTTTTTGAAGAATGAGAGCAATAAAGAACCATTCATTAAATGCCGTCTAGAAGACTTCAATAGCAATAACATGAAGACACTTCGGGCAACGGATGATGCGGATTTGCTGATTGTATTAACAACTCTATGAACATCTGAAACTCACGACGCTGTACGTGGTTATTGAGAGCATACTGATCTGTTAGTGTTACTGATCCATCACGTGAATGTCACTTCTCCTGGTTTACATGACATCATACTAATATCGGACAAAAGTGATTCATGTAAGATATGAAACATCAAGCATGTAATCGAAGTACTTAAGCTAAACATTGCCAAAATGATATTGCCAATACATGCACTTCCAGGATACGATACAACCTCTAGGGTAGGTACATTCCATTGGAAAGGGAGCACCACTGAAAAAGTGAAGAACTGTTCCTAATTTCAAAAAGATATGAAGCCTTTTCTCAACAGTATACCTCAAAAAGATGATGGGTGGGGAGAGATTGCTTTTACTATTGCATGGAGTAACAAAATCATCGAATCTCGATCACCATCGATTATGGGGTACATTAATAAAGTGTGTACTGGGAATAAACCTCTTCAGCCTGAGATGCTCTGCCAACATTCCATTCGGTGAGAGTGTTCCATCAGGTTCAAGCAAGGATAGGGAATGATTTGAATCCTCTTGAGTTTAGGTGGAGAATTGAAAATGAAAGGCTGATGTTAATTTACACTTCCAAACCCCCTGCTTCATATTCCCTCTTTAAAATGATCAGATGCAACTGTAAAGGGGATTGTAGTACCAAAAGTTGTACCTGATTCAGATATTTCCTTACGATGCTCCAATATTTGCCTTAATTGTATGAAATATGATTTAAATGATGGTACAGTGTAGACTTATAAGTAAAATATAAATTAATTGCGTTTCATTAGCCGCAATTAGCAAAGGAATGATATTTTTAACCTTAAAAGTGTTTCTAAAAAACTCCACGGATATTGAAATACTGTTTTTAAACCTTCAAGATGAATTTCTTCAATAACTTCGAAATCCAAAGACATAAAGTGGTAAACTTTTTTTCTGTGATATAACAACACCTATAAAGTAACATATGTAAAAAAAGGCTTTCTAATATTTTTTTCCTATATTTTCTAGTTTGACCGGACTACAACTCACTGACCAAGTTCTGGCAAATGACTTATAAATGTCTCATGAATAACTTACAAACGTCTTATTAATGAATTATAAACCTGTTGATGATACATAATTTTACCGATGTCATGCCAGTCTACGGCCAGTGTTATTATATTAGAGGCGTACATTAGATTACGCATGAAGACCACAGTTATTTCTCACAATGTAGTAACCGTCCTTTAAGTACATCTTATATATCAAAATCAGGGGAAAACAATATACAAAAGTAGCAATTCAAACTCAAGTCGATATCATTTTACCTAGTTTAATTTAACCAAATAATAATATTTTAATATAAATTTGAATAGGAAGTTCAATTAACAATTTAAATAATTATTTCAATCAGAAAAGTAACTTTTTATATATATATATAAATTAGTTAATATAAATTAGTTAGTGGCCAGGCTCATTTTTATGAATGAAATAAATAAAGTGTTAAAGTAAAATCTTTTCTTTCTTTTCTTTAGTTTATAGAAGTTTAGTTAAAATACGTATAATAATCTAGTAAATTTTTCTTTTATGTAGGTTGCCCTAGTAGCTTTTGCTAAATGGGGCCTAAATGTACCCTTATTTGTGAAATATTTATAAATGTAATTTGAGTGGAGGATTGTACCGCCCTCCCTCATGTTGTAAGATACTTTTTGTTAAATAAACAATAACCGGCCCATTTATACTAAATTGCCGGAAATGGCTACAATTTGAAATATTTACTTAATTGTGGATATTAAATTGGCTATTTAGTGTGCTTAAAGTTAAAAGAGATCGTTTGCACCTAACTTCTCTGATATTCTGGTGACAACTGTCAAATAGAACCGGTAGACCAGTGAAATAAATATAGGCCTACTGGTACATCAAAAATTCAAAGGGCTGGTTAACCAATGTTTCCCTTCTGACCCTTCATTGGGCCAGTGTTGTTTGGCAACCGTTGGCCCTGTTTGGTTTACCATACATTGGCCCAGTGAGTAATAGGCCTGGCGTGCCAATTCCCGATCGTCCCTTTACTTTGACTACTCCCTTTACTTTGACTACGTTGGCCCGATAGTGCAAAGTTATCAGGGTACTTACACTTAGAAACTTTTAAATTTAACTTTTTTCTTGTCAATTGATAAGAAGAAAAACTATAGGCATTGGTTAAATTGTATTTCCAATATTTTATTCCTTAATTGTTATTCATAGGAACTCTAATTTAGCAGTTAACTAGTACTCGTTTAGGCTCCTAGGTAGCATATGTTCAATAACCTATTTTTTATAGATAAGTAAAAGAAATGAACAATGAACCCTGATAACATTGCACTATCGGGCCAACGTCGGTAATCGTTGGCAAAATTAGGGCACAAACGGACATTGGCAAGCCAATGCTATTACACACTGTACCAATGCAATGAAAACTACATTGGGCCAACGTTTGCCAAACAGCACTGACCCAATGAAGGAAAACGTTGGTTAACCAACCCAGAATTTTTTGATGCACCAGTATATTCATTACACTGGTTTACCGGTTCTATTTAGCAGTTATCGTCAGACAATCAGAAAATAGGTGCAAACGATCTCTCCTAACTTTAATCACACCAAATAGCCCATTTAATATCCTCAATTAAGTATATCTTTGAAATTGTAGCCTTCTCTTGCGATTTAGTATAAATAGGCCTGTTATCCCTCTAATTATTAATTTAACACTTTATTTATTTCATTCATAAAAATGAGCTCGAACGCTATTTAATTCATATATTTAGTATGAAAAGTTATTTTTTCATTTGAAATAATTATTCAGATTGAAAATTTTACTTTTTATTTAATTTTAAATAAAAATATTATCATTTGGTTAAAATAGTCTAAGTAAAATTATATAAATTTGAGTTTGAACTGGCAATTATTCAATTTCAAATGGATTTGTAGGACAGTTACTACATTGTTAGAAGTAACTGTTGTTTTCACGTGTTCTGTATAGCGTAATATAATTAATACACTTGTTATATTGTAGTGGCAAAAGATATAAGAGTACAATCACCTGGCGGAATAAACTTATTCCTACCACTCGACAGAAAAAAGCCACCAAAGGAAACAAAAACTAAAAAAATATAAATCTAAACTACTCTATTAATAAGAGAAAATATATAATTAAATATTTACAATAAACTAAATGAAAGTAAACTAAATGAAAATAAACGTAATCAAATAAACTTTAACTCAAAGAAATTAAACAAAAAAATGAAATGAACGGAAAATAATTAGTAAGTCTAGTTACACTTTACCTAGTTAGGTAATACGGAAGTAAAGCGTAGCTCTAAATAAATCGGTCAGGTCAGTCGAATGGAGAACAAAGGTAAATAAATTTAAACTAGAGTTAATGAATGTGAAATAATAATAAGAATTATGAAAAACTCAGAAATAAGGAGTTTAACAAAAAAATAAGAATAAATGAAGAATAAATAAACGGAAACTCAAAATTGAGAACTAAACAAAAAATAAGTAAATACTAAAATTTAGTGGGGGACGCAAAAAATGGTAGTACGAAACCAGTGCAAAAGAATAATGCACAATGCATGAAAATAATGCACAAATAGTATGCACACAAGGTATGCACCAGGGTGGCGCACAAGGGTGGTGCACAAGAGTGGCGCACAAGGGTGGCGCACAAGGGTGGCGCACAAGGGTGGCGCACAAGGGTGGCGCACAAGGGTGGCGCACAAGGGTGGCGCACAAGGGTGGCGCACAAGGGTGGTGCACAAGGATGGTGCACAAGGATGGTGCACAAGGGTGGTGCACAAGGGTGGTGCACAAGGGTGGTTCAATACACGGTACAGGAACATAATCGGGTATAGTATAGACACAAAAATATGACGTCACCACAACATCACATTCCTTGTTTGTGACCGAGCGGCCCATAATTCCTCGTATTTGCATGTTAATATCGAGAAGTTTGAAGTCATTTTATAAGGGTTTCGTAGAAAAGAAAAGCGAAAATGGCGATTGAACCTCAAAGTTGAATATATAGATATAATTCAGGTGTGTTTTTATTGTTAATTTCTTTAACTTATCTATAAAAAATAGGGTCTTGAAAATATGCTAACTAGGAGCGTAAAGTAGAGCTAGTTAACTGCTAAATTGTAGTTCCTATGAATAACAAATAAGAAAAAAAATAATGGAATACAATTTAACCAATGCCTAGTTAGTAATTGATCAGAAAAAAATTAAATTTAGAAGTGCTAAGTTTAAGTAGGTTTTCCCATGTTTCAAAGTGTGGTCAGAGTCGCCATTTTCAGTCATCCGGTGGTCACGTCAAACTATAGATTCTATCAGCTGATTACCATACCCTATGTTACTGTATCCTGGTTCAATAGGACGACGCACTAGTCAAGACTGGATTTGTGGGAAACCAGCCACGCTCCACAAGAAATGATGGAGCTGAAAAACAAAATGAAAGATAACGCTAATAATAGTATTACATACTAAATTGTTACCTAACTTTAACTCTCGTAATACAAGGGAATCAGATAAAGAAGACATAAAACTACTCTCAAACTTCTTTTCTGAGTTTAGTAAACTTATATAAAGATGTACACTTACATTGTGCTGCAAAAATGAACAACGCGTAATCTTCAAAGACTTCACGTGAAATGGGACTATTGGCATATGACTGGCCTTCCCCACCCCACAGCAGCGACAATGGCCAACAGAACCAAATAGGCACTCTTTTAGGCCTTTAACAATAACAACACTTTAACTTACTAAAAGTGAACACAAACTGCTTGGACAGTACAAAAAATACGGGAATGCTAACTCCGACCATGTAAATATCATACTGAAATAAACAAACACAGTCATTAAAAATTCACCAGTTCATAAATTCTAGTCATTTGCACTATTAACATCTATACAACACAAATCACGGGAACACCTATATATCAGACAACATAGTTCACGTATTTATACTGACTAACATAATTCAAAATATATCCTACCTAATGCTTTCAAATCTCACCACCAGGTGCCATAACTTCAAGTACGGGGTCCACCTACTAAGGTACTTATAATTTTGGAGAAAAAACTAGTATTAGCAGAAGGAACGATTAGTCACAATTATAATAAAAAAATACAAAGTATTTTAATGTAGGAGAATATCGGCTCACAACAATATGAAAATAGTACTGGCCGTAGACATGCATGGCATCGGCAACGTTAAGTATTGCCGGTACAAATAAGTCGTTTATACCACGGTACTGGTTTATACGTGGTTATACTGTTCAGGGCCAGTGGATATCCGTGAGATGGGCCAACGTCGGGCCTTTTCTGACCCAATACACCGAGACCGGCATGACAGCGTTGGCCCAGAGTTTCGTTCTGAATTGGGCCAACGTTGGCCCAACATTGTAATGTTTACTGGGAAAACATAGTAACATACCTGAATTATATCTATATATTCAACTTTGAGATTCAATCGCCATTTTTGTTTTCTTTTACACGAAACCCTTATAAAATGACTTTAAACTTCTCGATAATAACATGCAAATACGAGGAATTATGTGCCGCTAGGTAACAAACAAGAAATATGCTGCTCTGGTGACGTCATATTTTGCGTCGTCTACTATAGTAAGGATACAGTAACATAGGGTATGGTAATCAGCTGATAGAATCTATAGTTTGACGTGACCACCGGATGACTGGAAATGGCGACTCTGACCACACTTTGAAACATGGGAAAACCTACTTAAACTTAGCACTTCTAAATTTAATTTTTTTCTGATCAATTACTAACTAGGCATTGGTTCAATTGTATTCCATTATTTTTTTCCTTATTTGTTATTCATAGGAACTACAATTTAGCAGTTAACTAGCACTACTTTACGCTCCTAGGTAGCATATTTTCAAGACCCTCTTTTTTATAGATAAGTTAAAGAAATTAACAATAAAAACACACCTGAATTATACCTATATATTCAACTTTGAGGTTCAATCGCCATTTTCGCTTTACGAAACCATTATAAAATGACTTCAAACTTCTCGATATTAACATGCAAATACGAGGAATTATGGGCCGCTCGGTCACAAACAAGGAATGTGATGTTGTGGTGACGTCATATTTTTGTGTCGTCTGCTAGGTACTATACCCGATTATGTTCCTGTACCGTGACTCAGGGCCGTGACTATAGTTACTATACCCGTTATGTTCCTGTACCCTGCATGTATGTAATAATATTTCTTTCTGTTTTTTAGTTATATTGCAGACGACTAAATTCTCACAAGTATATATAGCTATCTAATTACATACTAATAACATTTTTATAAAAAGGGTCAACATTTTTCATAAGTTTCCTGTCCTTTAAAATTGTGATTCTCCAAGACATAGATAAGAATTGTTTCCACGTTTCATATTTAAGATGTATTGGAAAAATTCAGTTTTTCGAAGCGAGCCGCGTTCGTTCTGACTTCTTAAGTTCTTAGTCTTTCGGCTCTTTCCATTATTTTCTAATTTTCAGACGTGCCTATAACTAATAAAGTAAGAAGCTTTATTTCTGTTCGTATTAGATTAACTAGGGTCACGCAGGTAAATTGCGGCCCTCTGAAAGAAAGACGAAAGTCATTAAAACATTTTGAAACTACCTAGGTATATAACATTAAAATTTTGCATACCTACAAAAAGAAGTGCAGTGCATGCTATGATTTATTAATTTAGTTTTTAACGAATGTTTTGTAGCTATGATGTTTCTGTTGTTAACAATGTTCCAGTCTGTATTTGGTGCACAAAATTCCACTGACTTTTTGAAAAAGCTGAAAAAATTCACCATAAATTTTCAGTAATTTGGCTGATCCACCAACATTTTACCCATTTTTCCCAGTCTGCAGAATATGGAACATTTTTCCAAGACTCTCTGTGGGAGTTTTTGTTTGAATTTTAGAAATTGTAGATCTCATCATCTCTGCGGGAGTTCTTGAATTAATTCCTATGTTACTATTAATTTAGCTGCAGGAGTCTCCAGTCGGCAGTCTGCAGAATATGGAACATTTTTCCAAGACTCTCTGCGGGAGTTTTTGATTGAAACATGAAGCATGACTGCCAGTCTGTATTTGGTGCACAAAATTCCACTGACTTTTTGAAAAAACTGAAAATATCCACTATAAATTTCCACTAATTTGGCTGATCCACCAACATTTTACCCATTTTTCCACCGAAAATTAATGGTAACATAGGAATAAATAGCTAAAAATCCACAGACTTTGCCAGAATATTATTTTCAATGAAGAAAAATTCCACCGACATGTCGGTGGAATTTACCACGAAATACAGACTGGAGCATGAGAATGTTTTCAAGTGTAAAATCTTAACTAGGAAGTCAAATTTCTTCTTTAAAGTATCTTAAATGGTGCGACCTGGATCCTTTTTCTCACTAAACTGGCGACTTTCCTGCCATGTTTCAGAGGTTGGGAACTTGGGTTGTTGAGTTGTTAGAGGCCGCTGTTAGTCACCTAGTGTGCCGCAGTCGCAATTTACCCAGTCTGCAGAATATGGAACATTTTTCCAAGACTCTCTGCGGGAGTTTTTGACTGAATTTATGAATTTTTGAGATCTCTGCGGGAGATCTTGAATTAATTCCTATATTACCATTAATTTAGCTGCGGGAGATTTTGAATTAATTCCTATGTTACCATTAATTTAGCTGCGGGAGATTCTGAATCTGCTGCTGAGAGTCAGAGAATAACTCCCTCTCAAATTAAAATCTCTCCGGGAGAAAAGACACATTCTGCAGACTGGCAATTTACCTGCTTGACACCCAGATTGTATTTGGTGGTAAATTCCAAGGATATATCGGGAGATATTCAATTTCTCTAATAAAAAATTCCTGCAATGTCGGAGGATAGTTAACTATAAATTCCTATATTACCATTAATTTTGAGAGGGGAAACTGAAAAAATGTTTGAGGACTAGACAAATTGACGAAAAATGTTGGCAGCTATTTCTCAGATTTTTGAAAAAGTCAGAGGAGTTCAGTGCACCAAATACAAACTGGCTTGACTCTAGGTGAAGTCGTGAAGAAAACCTAGGTAGGTGGTCTATGTTGTGTTCATAATTTTGTGTTTGATATGAATTGCGAGCCTTGTGAGGTCGGATTAGAATAGGGTCAAACAGGTAAATTGCGGCACACTAAGTAACTGAGGTCTCTAACAACAGAAACATCATAGGTTCAAAACACTCTAGTCTCTGAAAACTTAAATTAATAAATTATAGCGTACACTGCGCTTATTTTGGTACCTAGCCAGTCTGCAGAATATGGGCCTTGTTTGATAGTGTGGCAGTAAAGTCGCCAGTTAAGTGAGAAAATGGATCCAGTTAGCCACATTTAAGATACTTTAAAGGAGAGAATTGACTTCCTAGTAAAGATTTTAGGTAAATTAATAAATTTGTGCTTTAGGTCCCCCACTGATTTTCTATATTTTGACACTTAATGTAGGTAAAAGGAGCCATTTTGACATTTTTCAAGAATACCATTTGTTGGGCAAATGTTTCGTTTTTGAGATATAGCACAAATAAGTTTCCGATAGACCAAGATTGTATTTGGTGGTAAATTCCAATGATATATCGGGAGATATCAATTTCTCTTATAAAAAAATTCCTGCAATGTCGGAGGATATTTAGCTATTAATTCCTATATTACCATTAATTTTTGGAGGGGAAACTGGAAAAATGTTGGAGGACTAGACAAATTGATGAAAAATGTTTGCAGCTATTTCTCAGATTTTTGAAAAAGTCAGAGGAGTTCACCAGTCTGAAGAATATGGGACATTTTTAACATTTTCTGTGTGAATAATCCTTAATTTCCTACTATATTTACATGTACTTTACTGAGAACAGAAGGCAAAAAGGAAGATTTCTTGGAGAACACTTTACAAGTTCCTGCACAGTGCACACTGGGAGTTCAATTAATTAATTGCCTTAGATTTCAAATAGTCAAATCTCAGATATGTCTAATTGGCTTTAAATTTTTAATTAATTTCAATGTTCCAATGTTAATTATGGCTTGAAATCTTCAAAAAATGAGCCAAAATGGCTTGGCTCAGATTTTTTGTGAAATTTTGGGTTTGGCTTAAAAATTGGCTTACAATTTTCCAACCTCTGAAACATGGCCGATAGGATAGGTTCTGGTTACCTAGGTTAAGTTTGGGGGTCTGGAAAGGTAAGGTACATTCCTCCAGTCTGCAAAGCATGCACTATCAGTCTCCAGATATAATGAGATATTTAATTTTTGGGGCAATTTCTCTCCAAAGATTTTCAAATTTTTCTCCAAAATGGCCAAAAATCTCAAAACTCTCTCCACTAATTACATGTAATGATGTAAACATAGGAATTAATTAGAAAATTGTAGCCAGATAATTCAGGAGACTAATTTCAAGGCCTCAATAGTCGCTGGATAAACTTCACAACTTCATGCATCTTTTGCAGGCTGGGGTACATTAACATCACAAATAAGTATATCGGGGGGGGGCGGCATGCCCACCGAACCCCCCTGCCAGGTCATTAAACAATCATGATGTGTGCCAGTCTGCAAAGTGTGTCAAATCTGTACAGTCTGTATTTGGTGCATAAAATCCCACTGACTTTTTGAAAAAGCTGAAAAAATCCACCATAAATTTTCAGTAATTTTGCTGATCCACCAACATTTTCTCCATTTTTCCACTGAAAATTAATGGTAACATAGAAATAAATAGTTAAAAATCCACTGACTTTGATAGAATATTATTTTCAAAGGAGAAAAATTCCACCGACATTTTGGTGGTTTGAAAATTTGTCACCAAGATTTCATATTTCAGGACAATTAGTCTCCAAAATGACCAAATTTCTTCAAAATGTCTCCAATAATAATATGTAAACATAGGAATTAATTAGAAAATAGTCACCAAGATGATCAAGATCTTGTTTTGATGAATTTTCCCTCAAATATAGTCTCCAAAGATCTTTGGCGACATGGACGCGCTTTGCAGACTGGGATGTGTGCAGTACAAAAACTAGCAGATACAGTGAACTACATATTAACAGTTTCATGGCACCAAGATTTCATGTCACAGAAATCTAAAAGGCAGAAAGCCATGTGTTTTCTACAAACTTAATGTTTCATCTACCAAAAACTTAATTGCGCTATATCTCGAAAACGAAGCATTTGCACAAGAAATGGTATTCTTGAAAAAAGTATTAGAATGGCTCCTTTAACCTATATGAAGTGTCAAAATATCAAAATTCGTTGGGGGACCTTAAACACAAATTTACCAGATTTTACACTTTTACACTTGAAAACATGTTTCTCATGAGATAAATTTATAAGTGATTCTCTAGATATTTACCACACTGGAATCTTTGGCAGGTTGCACCCGCGAGGGCTATTTTACCGCACGGCACCTTGGAAGTGACCGCATCTTATGTCCAATGCCCTAGACCAGTGGTTCTTAACCTGGGTTTGATCGAACCCCAAGGGTTCGGTGAGTCACTTCCAGTGGTTTGGCTCATTAAATTGTTTGTTTATATGCAAAATTCATGTTTAGTTCATTTTGATTATTGAGCATATTGATTTAGTGTGCCAGTGCAAACGATGCTTGGTACAGTTTGTGCACTAATACAGTTTAATTTTAGTTATGTACATATATTTTTGTTTTGAAAGGGAAAATACATTTTATTTTCCAACTACAAGGGTTCGATGAATGCATATATGGAGCTGATGGAGTTCGGTACCTCCAAAAAGGTTAAGAACCACTGCATTAGAATGATTAGATGCGATCACGTCAAACTATACGTAAATTTAACCAGTGTTTTGATTTTATAGGCCTATTTGGATTAATTATTCTTTTTTTTTTTTAATATGAACATTTTTTTTTTATTATGAGTCTAGAATCTAATGTAACATATTGGCTGAGAAAATATTTAATCAATATAGACCCTAGAATATAGGAAGATATCTGTTTTAGTTCTCCTTATAATTATTGGTAGATGACAGTTAATACATATACACATTATCTTTTATGTAAGTTTGTAATATATGACTGTTATGACATCACTGTATACCTCTCTCTGATTGGCTGGTATCATGTATGCCTCTCTCTGATTGGCTGGTATCATGTATGCCTCTCTCTGATTGGCTGATACGCTCTCACTAAATTATTTGGCAAGTGTTCACAAAATAAGTTACAAAGGTATGTTGTTGTGATAACGTCATGTACACTAAACGTCTTCATTGTTACTACTATAAGTCTATATCTATTCTAAATACTGTATACATAGTCACAGTCCTACAAAACAAATTATCGTCAACCATATTGTTTACAAAGGCATGTTGTTGTGATGACGTGACTATGACGTCATGTACACTAAACGTCTTAATTGTCACTGCTATATGTCCATATCTATTCTAAATACTGTATACATAGTCACAGTCCTACAAAACAAATTAACGTCAACCATATTGTTTACAAAGGCATTTTATTGTGATGATGTGACTATGACGTCATGTACATCTAAATGTCTTAATTGTCACTGCTATTTTCTATCCTAAGTAGTATATACTGTACATAGAGATGCACAATGTAACAAAATAAATATAAGATTTTGAATTTGTGGTCAAGTGAAACATATTGTTTAGAAAATAGGTTACCTACAAAGGTATAAGCGCCACCTGGAGTATTTAAGTTATTCAAAAATTGCCCGTCATAATTGGGGTTTTGCACATGGCATGAAATAATAATAGGTATTTTGACCTCTCCAGCCGCACGCGAGTTAGGGGAATTTTTGCCAAAGATTCCAGTGTGTGCTGTTTACATTTTTTTCAATCTATTTTCACCTCTCAAAAGCTGCCAGTATACTGGCGACTTTGAAAAATGGAATATGGGAGATATTTGGGATATTCTCTCCGAACAATTTTGAATTAATTCCTATATTTACATTAATTTTGCTACAAACGGAATAAGAAATGATAGAGATCTCTACAAACACTTAACCAGTTTCTGCAGACTGGGTACCTAGGTATACAACATTTTGATGTAATTTCGGTTCAGAATGTTTTAGACTCTCTTGAGAGTGTGAGGGGCGCAATTAAAAATTAAAAGGCAGCAGTTTACCTGCGTGACCCTACGTATCTGAATAGGTAATTTGAATGAAGATTAATGATATATGGAATGAATTTGATTATTGTTGTATCAAATAATCAAATTTATGACTGACGTTACCTAAATCCACCAGGTTATAGAGACGTTAGAGTACCTTACTGCCAGTCTGTAGAATGCGTCTCTTCTCCCGCAGAGATTTTAATATGAGAGAGTTACTCTCTGACTCTCGGCAGCAGATTCAGAATCTCCCGCAGCTAAATTAATGGTAACATTGGAATTAATTAATTCTAAATTAGGGTAATGAACCAATTACCAGATGCTTATTTTTCTTTACTAATTACCGAATGGTATATTTCGAATTAGTATATTTGGTAAACTATGATTATTTATGAATATAAAAATATATTTATTGTATAGATACCAGTTTCTTCTACTCAACGAATATATTTTTATAGTCATATACAATCATAGTTTACAAATATACTAATTCGAAATATTCTATTCGGTAATTAGTAAAAAAAATAAGCATCCGGTAATTGGTTCATTATCCTAATGGTAACATAGGAATTAATTCATGATCTCCTCCAAGTAAAATAGTATGGCACATAAACTCTCCATTTGGTATTTGTCTTTCAAACCCTCTCTAAAAATCACCAAATTTCTATCCAAAATGTTAAAATTATCATAAATTCTCTCCAAAATAACATCGTAGCATAGGAAAAAATTAGATATTTCTCCAATTTCTAAAATTTAATCAAAACCTACCGCAGAGAGTCTTGGAAAAATGTTCCATATTCTTCAGTCTGGCCTTACTGTAGAATGACTGCTCAGTCCATGTTTCAGAGGCTGGAAAATTGTAAGCCACTTATTGATCCAAAATCTCACATAAATTCTGAGCCAAGCCAATTTCTGTCATATTTTGAAGATTCCAATTTCCAAGCCAAAAGTAACATCGGAAATTAGGAAATAGGCTAATTCCAAATTTTAAGTTTTGTCAATGCCTTGTTCCAGAGAATGTGATAATATTGGAGAGTATTTAGAGATTTAGATTTTTGGCCATTTTGGAGAGAAATTGGAAAATATTTGGAGACAAATTGTCCCTAAAATTAAATATCTGGAGACTGATTATCATTATGCAAGCTTTGCAGACTGGTGTATAAGGCCATTGGCTAATTTCATATTTCAAGGCCTCATCTGTTGCTGGATAAACTTCACTCATCTGGCATCTAACCATCTTGCAGACTGGCTCATAATAAGCCAGTCTGCAGAATACGGGAGATATTTGGGATATTCTCTCTGAACAATTTTTGAATTAATCCCTTTATTTACATTAATTTTGCTACAAACAGAATAAGAAATCTCTACGAACCCTTTAGCCTCTCCCAGTCTCTGCAGACTGGACTATAAGCTTCATATCCCATGTTTCATAGTACGGACCTAGTTGCCAGTAAACTTGCAACTTTTGAGGGGTAAAATAAGTTGAAAACCTTTAAAAAAATTAAAATAACCATTAAATCACTATTAAATGGTTTCAACAGTTGAGAGATACACTCAAGTAAAATAGTATAGATCATAAACTCTCCATTTGTCTCTCCAAAAGACACCAAATTTATCTTCAAATTAGTCAAACTATAATTAATTTTCTCCAAAATAACATTATAGCATAGAAGAATATTAGTTATTTCTTGCCATTGGCACTGGGAGGGCTCAAAATAACTCATAAACTTGCCATGTTTGGACATGCTTTATTACCTGGAGATACACATGCATCAGACAAATATGTTTTCAAGTGTAAAATCTGTACTAGCTAGTCAAATTCCTCCTTTTAAGTAACTTAAATGTGGCAACCGCAGCCAACCTGGATCCATTTTCACATTAAACTGGCAACTGTCCTGCCACACTTTGCAACATGGCTCATTATCTCATAGTTATATCCTTACTTGCCATTTTAATGGCGAGTTTGTGACAGTTATTTTGAGCCCTTCAATTGCAAATGGTGAGAAATATCCATTTGTCTCTTATGCTACAATGTTATTTTGGTGAGAATTTATGATAATTTTGGAGAGAAATTTAGTGGACAGCAATGGAGAGTTTATGAGCTCTCAGCCATACTATTTTACTTGGCCTCATATACCTAGCCCAGCTAGATACCTCAACCGTCAACCCCAGTTACCTTACTCGGCATAATTTGTCTCCCTAGTGAGTCAGAGTCCCAGTCTGTATTTGGTGCGAAAAATCCCTCTGACTCTCTCAAAAAGGTGGTAACATAGGAATAAATAGCTAAAAATCTACTGACAATTCGGTGGAATTTACCATGAAGTACAGTCTGACCCCAGACCCTGGTCTGCAGAAACTGGTAGTGTTCATGGAGATAGATCTCTTCTGACTGTTCTTAGTTCTGTTCACATTAAAATTATTGTAAATATAGGAATTAATTTAAAATTGTTCGTAGAGAATATCCTAAATATATCCCGTATTCTGCAGTCTGGCCTGGGAATATTTTTTCTGCTTTCGTAATATTTATGAGCAACTGGAAGTATAAGTTTGGCTGCCATTAGTAAAAAAAGAGTGTGAAGAAATACTGAAAGAAACATTTGCAAAAATTGTGTATACAATTGTCGGGGTGTCTCCTGACTCTCAAGAGATTTTAATTTGAGAGAGAGTTACTCTCTGACTCTCAGCAGCTGAATCAGAAATTAGAATCTCCTACAGGCTGCAGCTAAATTTAGTAAATTACCAATATAGAGTATGTCACATAATTTCAGTTAAAGCCAATTAATTGGCTTACCTACATTTCAAATAGTCAAAACTCAGATAATTGGGTCTTGGCTTAAAATTGAAATTTCAGGGAGTCTTTGAAAAATGTTCCATATTCTGCAAACTGGTCTCAACCTGAATTATGTAATGCAATAATCAAATTCTCTGATTTTCTGTTTATTCAGGGAATATCATATAATCTGCAAAGGGGTCAAAATCTGAAAAAAATTAATTATTCCATTATTTCTAAGATTACAGATTGAAAAGTAGCCTTCAAATTCCAATTGGAGAGAAATATCTAATTTTATCCTATGCTATAAATATAATAATATTTTGGAAAGAATATATGAAAATTTATTCATTTTGGAGAGAAATTCAACTCCATGACCATTTGGAGAGACAAATGGAGAGTTTATGAACCTAACTATTTTATTTGGTTTATTACCTGGCCGTTCAAAATTAACTTCATATAATTAAAACAGGAAATCTTCTTTTGCAGATTTTCATTAGTTTAAATTGAGTTTTTACGGCAGTGATGGCTCCAACAGTGAATGCATCTCGCCCTCAGGACAAGAGGGTCCTCAGACCAGGGGAAAGAAAGTGAGTGTTGTTGTTAGTTCATATTTTAGTAACTTTTATGATCTAACAAAAAATTATTAGTAACCAATTTATAGTAAGTCATTCCTTTTTCATGTCCCTAAATCAATTAGGGACTTGAACTAGGAAGGGGGTATTTGGAGCGGATCCTAGTTCACATCCCTAAATGATATAGGGAAGCGAACTAGAAATTTACCCTTATTTTAGTAGATTGTTATGTGATCTAACAAATAAGTTAATGGTAGCCAATTTATAAATAGCTACTTCTAGAAGTTTTGTTACTCTGAAGTTCTGTCCTTATCTTGTGTAATTTTATAATTATTATGATGGTCATTGGTCAGTCAATTGATCCCCGCTCTTGAGTCCCAGTCAATTGTTTCCTGGTCACTTTTCACCTAGTCATATTCTCTTTCTTGTTTACATACTTTTATACTAATCATTTTTATGATCTTTATTTATAAAAAAATTTATATCTATTTAAATATTAAATAAATCTTATGAAACAAATTGACATCTACTATCAAGTATTAATATTTACCCCAAGTAAATACTAAAAACACTAGTCAGTACTTCTCCTATGGTTAGGTTCCTATTGACCTAGTTCGATAGTGATATAATGTAGCTATACTCTAATTAATAATATGATATCGATTAGTTATTTTTCAAACTCAATGAACTGTAAGGTGCATGTTTCTATTAAATGCTAAGTAATTAATATATACACCAATAATAAATGTAAATTAGGTGTATAAACAGAAGAATATGACTGGGAATCAATAAACCTAGAGTCCTTCCTAGACCCAATTATTACATGTGATAATTCACTCTGTCTACTACCTCAACACTAACTATTAATGTGATTCATGCAGCATTCTACAGGATACATCACAGTTCAGGAGGTAATACTTAGTCTTTTTCAGTAATTAGTTGACTGATAATGGTTCTGGGAACTGTGTAAAGGGTTTTTTAAAGCACACGTAGGTTTTTAAAGTCTTTCCACCAGGCTTTTTGCTAAGCTCCTCCTACTTTTCAACAATATTTTTGAATCATTTAAGAAGAAACAACAAAATAAATAATAATTTTATTGTTTTCTATTAAATGATACAAAAATATTGTTGAAAAGGTAGGAGGAGCTTAGCAAAAAGTCTGGTGGAAAGAATCAAAAAAACCTACATGTGTATAGCCCTTTATGCAACAATCTCTATAGACTATAGATTCATTATACCTATATATCTATGTAGTTAACTAACCATTTAGTTTTTTGTTCGTTCTACAATTTTTATTAGCGATTCTTTCCTTAATAAATAACTAGGATTAAAATAATCACTTAAGGGTAGAGCTTAGATTCTGGACCATCTCTTTTATTTACAGTACAAAGTAGCAGCAATTTTGATATGACATATGAATTGCATGAAACTGTTGGTCGTGACATTTGTTCGATAAAATTAATATTAAAAATCTTATTCTATTTTTTTCCAAATTTTAATTTTAGTAGCTACTCCTTTCTCAATTTTAAATCAATTTCATTGTTCTTATTCTCAAATCGAAGATGGCACAGAGTGATGTTTTAGGCCCTTTTGAGGCGATTCTTAATAGGCAATCTATATAAGGAATATAATTAAACTGAATATTTTAAAGTAATAGAGTCATCTTGATTGTTGAGGTAGGCAACCTATATAAAATATACGAATACTGAATATCTCAAAATAATTGAGTCCTCTTGATTGCTGCAGCATAACTTCTTTAACTTATTGCGTATCTTTTATTTTTCAGGTCTGATTTGGTGTGCCGTGTGAAGTACTGCAACACTCTGCCTGACATCCCCTTTGACCTGAAGTTCATCAACTACCCGTTCCCCACTAACAGGTAAGTTCGTCAACTACCCTTTCCCCACTAACAGGTAAGTTCATCAACTACCCTTTCCTCACTAACAGGTAAGTTCATCAACTACCCTTTCCCCACTAACAGGTAAGTTCATCAACTACCCTTTCCCCACTAACAGGTAAGTTCATCAACTACCCTTTCCTCACTAACAGGTAAGTTTATCAACTACCCGTTCCCCACTAACAGGTAAGTTCATCAACTACCCTTTCCCCACTAACAGGTAAGTTCATCAACTACCCTTTCCTCACTAACAGGTAAGTTCATCAACTACCCTTTCCTCACTAACAGGTAATTTCATCAACTACCCTTTCCCCACTAACAGGTAAGTTCATCAACTACCCTTTCCCCACTAACAGGTAAATTCATCAACTACCCTTTCCTCACTAACAGGTAAGTTCATCAACTACCCTTTCCCCACTAACAGGTAAGTTCATCAACTACCCTTTCCCCACTAACAGGTAAGTTCATCAACTACCCGTTCCCCACTAACATGTAAGTTCATCAACTACCCGTTCCCCACTAACAGGTAAGTTCATCAACTACCCTTTCCCCACTAACAGGTAAGTTCTGCAGTGAATTAATTCAGTTAGTAGAGGTTCCTTAACCCTTTATCATTCTTGTGACCATACTTAGTTACTTGTACTGTGTGTGGAAAATGGTTTGCTGAACGATGATTGTAATCCAGAAATTTCTTACTGCAATAGCTGTGAATTTTAAATACAGTAGTAGGTCTGTACCGATGCTATAATTATTAGAGTATCTATACCTGGTATTCTGCTGATACCGATACTCAGATGCCTAAAAATCACCAATATTCAGATACTGATACCCAAGAAAATGGCAAATATAACGAGTACCGATAGTATCTTTACACCCCCCTACTCTGTAGCTACTGGAGATGAAATTTTGACCATTTATTCATGTGCTCCATCTCTTTCAGATATGTTCAGTACAAGCCTACATCTCTTGAGAAGAACTACAAATATGATATTCTGACAGAGCATGACCTTGGTGTTAACATTGACTTGATAGATCCGTCAGCCTATGCTCAGGCAGCTCCTCACATGTCCCCTGGGCCCAGTAACTTGCATCCTGATGATGAAAAACTACTGGAAGATGATACACATACTCCACAGGTAAAGAGAGCATAATATATCCCCTTCAAATTAAGCTAGGCTAAGTTATTAATATTGGTCAGTTTCACATCTTTGGTTAGTTAAGAAAAAACTACATATTAATTATTATTTTAATTGGTATCCATTATACCTGCAGGTATCATGGATATTTTTGTAGGTATCATGGATACCAAAAGAAATTAATTTTTAAATCATTTTTTTCTTATATGTGAAAACTGACCGATAATTCATAACTTACCCTATAGATTCTAAAAAAAAAATTACCTCTATATTTTATAATAATTATGGTTTGAATGTTTCATATTTAGTCCTTGCACAAAATTAACTTCTTTTTCTCTGAAGGCTGCCAAGAAATCTCGTCACAGTCACGTCAATGTGTCTTGGTTGAGGAGAACCGAGTACATTTCCACTGAACTGACAAGGTTCCAGCCTCAGAACAATGACAGGATTGAGGCAACTGTAGGTTACGGAGGCAGGAAGAAGGCAAAGGCAGAGGCACCTTCCTACACTGATAGGGAGAGTCAACTCGAAGCCATTGAGAAAACATTCGAAGCTGCAAAGGAGCCTCTCATTGACCACTACAGTAAACCAGGTCAGTAACTATTCTAAAACATATGCGTCGCGTCTTACAGGCGAGTGCTCGAGTCAGAGTGTTCAGCCGTACCAAAATATCTTTAATTAATTTTTAGAAGAATTTAGGTAGCTAAATGTTGTACAACATTTTCTGTGTAGCTATATTCTAAAATTTAGTAAGATCAATTAGCTAGCTAGGGTAAATATCCGATTTATCAGACAATTCTACATTTTCGGACACATAAGAAAAAAATTATTATTTTCTATTAGAGAATTTTATTGCTAGACCAATAATTATAATATTTTTTAACTTTTCCGAAAAATGTGGGACTGTCTGATAATTCGGTAGCTACTTAGCTACCCTAGATTTGATCAATAATTATAAATCTTTTAGGCTGTAGCTAGCTAGTTGATGTGGAATACTTGTCATTATTTCGCTACTGATTGAAAAATACCTGATTTTACATTCAACTTATTAATTTATGGCTTATTTTTTTCATCTAGCTACATGTTTTTTCACCTCAATATTAAATTTTTTATTTCAGGTGTTAAAGCAGTTGAAGAGTTGCCAATATTCCCTGACTTTGAGATGTGGAAGTTCCCTTGCGCCCAGGTTATCTTTGACAGCGACCCTGCGCCTCCTGGCCGCCCTGCAACTGTGGCAATGGACGAAATGAGTCAGGCTATGATCAGAGGAGTCATGGATGAGTCGGGAGAACAGTTTGTAGCCTACTTTCTGCCTACTGAAGACACAATCAAGAAGAGAAAGCGAGATGTGGACGACGAGGTTGACTATAAGAATGAGGATGAGTATGAATACGTCATGAATAGAGAGTACAACTGGAACGTCAAGAATAAAGCGTCTAAAGGGTACGAGGAGAACTATTTCCTTGTGCTTAGAGATGATGCAGCTTATTACAATGAACTGGAGACTAGAGTGAGACTTAGTAAGCGCAGACAGAAGGTTGGGGACCATGCCAGGAATAAGTCACGCCTTGTTGTCACTCACCGCCCTCTTACAGCCAATGAGCACAGAGCGCACCAGCACAGGGAGAACATGCTCCTGCCTCCTGGAGAAGAGGAGGAGGATGACTACGAGGAGGAAGAGGAGGAACTGCCCCAGCAGGAGGAAGAGGATCTTGTGGATATTGATGGCAAGAGGAGCAGGAGTGGATCAAAGTCACGGTCTGTTTCACGATCAAAGTCTCGCTCCAACTCGAGAAGTCGTTCCCGTTCAAAATCTCGTAGCGTGTCTCGCTCTAAATCTCGTAGTGCATCTCGCTCTAAATCTCGTAGCGTGTCTCGCTCTAAATCTCGTAGCGTGTCTCGCTCTAAATCTCGTAGTGTGTCTCGTTCAAAATCCAGGAGTCGTTCACACTCAAAATCAAAAAGCAGATCTCGTTCCCGCAGTGGATCAAGAAGGTGAATAGTTATCACATTTTTTTGAATATCTTTATTGTCTGAATTAACTTTATATATTGCTTAAAGTTTAGAATTAAAAGTTAAATGTCCTCTTCACTCTAGAAATTTGAGTTATGTTCTATAATCTTAGCTCTACAAATTTAAAGCGTTTCTAGAGAAATTTTTAATTTATGGTGGACGGGAACTTCAATTAGCTACTTTTAAACTTGTCTATTGAATTGTTTAATTTTATTATTCTACTTTTTCAGGTCTGGATCAAGAACCCCATCCCGTTCTAGATCAAAGTCTGGTTCAAGATCTCGTTCCAGGTCACGATCTCCCTCTAAATCTCGATCACGTTCTGTGTCCAGATCTCGCTCTCCCTCAGGATCTAGGTCACGATCTAACTCTGGCAGTCCGTCTCGTTCCAAGTCTAGGAGCGTCTCTAGATCTAGGAGTGGATCTCCAGCGGGATCTGAAAGGTGATGTCTGGTTTATTTCTCCTTCTTGTTCTTAACGGAAAAATATTGCCCTTTTAAAACATGAAAAAGGTTGGTTTAACTAGCGTATTCAGTCAATGAAGTAGCTACACTCGATTTTGTAATTAAATAATCTTGCTACTAATAGAAATAGCTTCATGTTTGTAGTAGTCCGTATCTTTAATAGGTTTTTATATTATTTTATTGTTATTATGCTGTCAAATTCTACATAGTGAAATTGTGAATATATTTTTTTCACTATAATTTGCAAGCATACTAATGAATCAATAATATAAAAACCTTGTATTAAAGATACGGACTACACAAATATAATTCAATTTATAACAAGTTAAGTCAATAATTTTAAAATAAAGTGTAGTATTTTGTCTCAATTTTAGGGTAAACGGTAATTTGTATTCCAGGTGCAATTAATTGTCTATCACCTCTTCATATCTCTCATACATCTGTAAGTGCAGGTCCTATCTGTCTATTTCTTTTATTAAAGTCCCTTGTATTTCATTTTGATGGAAGTAATATGAAGATTCATTTAGTGGCTCTGAGGACAAACAACTTCTACATTACATGTAGCTACATAATAACTATTTCCACTATAGTACACGTGCCATCAAAAATGATTGCATCTTCAATATATCATGTTTAAAAACACTGATAAAAGTACAGCTTATGTAATAATTATTATCTCTGCTCTGATTTTCCAAATATTTTCAACTGAGTGAAATTTAATTTACTTATTGAAACAATTTATTGAACTGATATCAGAATAGTTTTTTTATGCTACCAGCTGCTTGCCAAGCGTATTATTAAGTTTTTGTGACGGACAGACAGACTGACAGAAGCCGTTTTTATTACCTTTACAGTTTGCGGAAGGTTATATTTTAGACAGCATTTATTTATTTTTATAGTATAGCTATATTCATATCTCAACTTCATCTATATTTTTTTTCAGATCCGGCACCAAATCTGGAAAAGACTCCGACTCGGATTAATTTTAACAAAATACTTGAGACTACCATTGAAATTAAATAGTACACATATAGTACACATTGTCTCCCTATCCATGTAATTTTAGCTTATTAATTCATTGTACATAATCTCATACGGAATAGTAGTTATAATGTAAATCATAAGTCAATTGTTTTTTTTATTTTATACCCCTCATATTTTGATGTTAGATGGTATAACTTATTGTCTAATTCATTGAATAATCTTAAATAATCTTCATTGAATAATCTTAAATAATCTTGATTGAATAATATTAAATAATCTTGATTGAATAATATTAAATGTTTGTAATGTTTATCTTCAAATTTTTAATAAATTATGAAAGTTTATTATTAATATAGGGTTGTGATAATATGCTTTTAAAATCATAGATCTTAAGAATATCACACACGAAATGAAATGGTATCGAATACTATATACCGCTGGTGTAGGACCATTCAATACTCTTTAATTCTCTCAGTCTATAATATTCTCAGGATAATATTTCCCAGGGGCTCTGTCATCCTAAATTTTTCCATTGGGATGGTAGAGAAGGGGGGTAGTGTCCCTTGGGTCCCGAACTGTTGTAATTTGGGCATGAAAATGACATGTAATGAATAGCAACATTCTCTTGGGTCTCTGGCATTTATTTTAGAATAAACAGATCTTCAAAGCGGACAAATAACCTATTTTATTATTAAATTTTTCAAGTGGATGATTTCTTATAACGAATTTCCTTCGTCATATTATGTGTGTTAAAGTTATCCATAAAATGTACGATGAGCAAGAGGAAGTTGGTTAATGTCAATTATCAGCTAATTGCCTTTATTCTATCATGACCTTTTTCAAAATCTTCATGATTACCTCTACGTGTAATTTACAGCGAAACTCCTGAGTTATGAAGTATTGATTAGTCACTTCATAGCTCAGAGACACTGATAGTTTTCTATGATTAAAATCTTGGAGAAAACTTTGGCTTTTGAGGGATAACTTGGACTAAATTTTTCACGTATATCATTTTCAGTAACATAAACATAGAAACTACTTCATAACTCATGTCCTTCATAATGGAGAACTTCATAACACAGGAGTTTTGACTCAAAAAGTATACAACCAAATTGCCTTAAATTTTAGTGGAATGATTGGTTATTATCCAGGAACCATTTGATCAGATTTTGGGAGCGATCTGTTTTAAAGTAAGAGTAAGTTTTATTATATTGTACAGTTCCACATTATCGTTTTATGGCATTTTTTAATTTTAACTGGTATCCATTATCATTGGTGCCGATCAAATAATCATTAGCTATATATTTTTTCTTACATGATCAGAAATGTGGAACTGTTAGATACGCCAAAACTTACCCCATGTTTGTTAGTATGGCTTTGTCTGTGCTATTAGTTAGATGAGTAGCTTTTCTGTTGTCTTGAACATTGTAACCTTTTCCATTTTAATAAAAACTAAAGAAGTGTGTTATTAGAAACTGACTTATTGTTTCTTCTAACTTCAGTTGGTTAGAAGTTTCAGTTGTGTTTCTAGTTGGTAGGTACGTAATTCAATATGAATGTGCTCAAGGAGGCTCAAACTGCTGTCAATTTTGCTTCTTACGTAAGTATTGATTGATATGAAATATAACTAGGTACTTCTAATTTTTTTTAATTAATATGAACTGTACTACCCCCATTCTCTCCACAGTACCCCATTCTCCACAAGGCGACAGCAGACAACTCCACCCCATGTCCAGGCTACATTTTTGAGGAGGTGGTGAGGCTGAGTTTTCTCTCTCACAGTCACTGCACTCACTTACTGGGGTTCATGCTCACCAGACTCAAAGTGTCTACTGAAGTTGGACAACAAAAGGTAGCTATGTACAGTTAAAGAAAAGTGTATCCTTAGGCCCTTTTCACACGGGCGTTTTTTTTCATGCTTCAGCAAAGAAAATTGTGCACGAAAAACGTTATGACTGAATGAACGTGTGTGTTTTGTATGTACACTTAGAGTGGGCGCTTTTCATGCTGCATTATGTTGAAAAAAGCGACCCTTGTGAAATTGACCTGAATGATGTTTTCACACTTTAGCTAGGTACAAATGTCACATTTTCAAAAGGAAAATTTATTAATTGTAATGCTTGTAGATAAAAACTAGTCTGGGTACACAATGACAAATGTGTAAGTTGTAAATTATAGGAAATTAGAAAGCTGATTTGAGAAATTAACAACATGCGGATACTCCTCACTTGCATGGGTTAAGTTACTTGCATATAGGATAAGTTACGAGTTAGCTATATGACTGTTCCACATTGTCGATCATATAAGAAAAATATGGAATAATTTTTATTCATTTCTATTTTTATTATTCACCTGAATTTTAATTTCCTCAACTACATTTTAATTAATTTAAAATCAAGCATTTTTTATATGTTACAAAATAAGATTTTTATAATCTATGTCATTATAATAAAAATCAATATAAAGCAATAGCTATTAACTATTCATGCACCTTGGTAACATGATTAACATCTGATTTAGAGCATTTGTATGCACTTTAATCAATATTGTGTTTTATTTTATATATTTTTTGAAAAAACATTTATTTTGTTTTTATTGTTTAATATACTTTCTTAAGCCATATATTACAATAATATAATTTTTTTTTTCATGTTCATATTAATTCAGGGTATAGCTAAAGGATTTAACTGATTACCTTCTTCAGGTTATTAATGTTCTGCGTCATTTGGTGGAGAGGGGAAGTGCCAATTTTCGTTGTCTCTTGCGGGACAAGGACCAGGTTCTGCGCGACATCAGAGGCCATGGCGAGAACGACTTTTCATCGGGGACCAACAAGACGCCACAGCTGATGCTGATGTCCTCCGTACAACAGCTTCTCACAGATCTTTTTAACGAGGACCTGATACGGTCGGATGAACAAAAGAGGAATTCTACGAGTGAAGAGCAGCAAGGAGGGAATATGACTGGAATGGGGGTGTCTTCCGGTTCCAACTCTTCCAAGTACCAAGGATTTGGGTCATCCGCTGTCAAAGAATCTCCTTTGAATATGGTAAGGACACAGAATTTGGTAAGGATATTTATTGTAGAAAATTAAAAACAAAACAGTTCTACAATTAACAAGCGGTTCTCCTATATTATCAATTTTCTGGAACAGTTTCCTTAATACTTACTAAAATGTATTTTATAAATGAAATAAATTTGTCAATGCAGAAAAATATATTAATTTGAAAAGGAAATTTAATCACTAGTTTTATATAAAACCCCGTTATTTTTAATGGGAAGTTCACTAAATTTACTATTTTTCATTAGGTTCGAGGCCTGATGGACAGAGTACTCTGGCCTAATGTCAAAGAACCAAGTGCAGTTTCCAAAGCCATTCTAACCCCTGACCCGGGCAACTACATCCCATTTCAAATACCAGATGAACATCTCAATGAGATAGCCCCCTATCTCACTAACAGTCGCAACATTCTCGCTACCAGTGATGGAATGGTTTCGTCCATGCACGGTAAGTACAACTTTACTGAAGAAGAACTGTACAGTTTCTAAGCAAGCACCTTTTTAAATTCCAACCATAGAATTGGATCTCTTTGGGCAGATTAACAAAAACAAAAAAGTAGCAGAGAGATGAAGATAAAAAGACTTGCCTAAATAGTGGAAATCCCACTCTAGGCTAAAGTGACGACTAACAAATGTGAATTAGAATCCGGGTGAATATTTCAATAGGTTTTTATTAAAAAATGCTTAAGTCAATAATTGGTGAGATTAATTACTTAAATTTTTAATAATTGCATTAAAAACATCAAGAAATTATATTTTATGATTTTTTAAATAATTTTTTGGTTTCCTTAGAATTCTTGTTGTAGGGTAAGTTCTTAATTATCGGTCAGTTCCCCATTTTAGGACACTTAATAAAAACTATATAATAATTATTTAATTTAACATGTCCTAAAATAGGGAACTGACCGATAATTAAGGACTTACCCTGGCTAAATATTATTTTTGACAGGTTTCGGAGGCAGTGGTATGAACAGTGTGAGTGACTTTTTGGTACCCATTGGTAAGTCATCTCCAGTGTTACGAATCTCCCCCATCAGTGAGAGTTTGAACTCACAGAGAGATTACTCATCTATTGCCACTACTAGGGGTGAGTCAATCTATTTTAAAATTCATAATTTTTATAAATATTTATAAATTCATAATTTTTATTCAGGGTGGGGCGTAAGTTTGGAAGCAATTTTTCAAACATTAATATAATTCTTAAAAATAAGTTCCTAAGTAGGTGATAGGGTTTGAACTATAGTAGAGACACTACATTATGACGTGGCAGTGTTATTTTTTACAAACATTTAGTCAATTCAAAAATATCAGACAAAAGAGAAGCCATTATTGCTCTACACTGTGCCGGGAAGTCAGATTCCGTCATTTCAAAGACTCTCTCAATAGCGAGATAGACTGTTTGGAAGTGTGTGAAGCGTTTTAATGAGAGAGGAGACTTGACTGATCGTCCAAGAAGTGGTAGACCACGCTCACAACGCACCAAACAACTGTTAAAATTGCCCGAGAGAAGATCAGGAGGAACCCGAAAAGGTCAATACGATTGTTAGCCAAAACAGCTAATGTGAGTCCCAGAACAATGAGAAGAGTTGTCAAAGAAGACCTAAAGATGTCCTCTTTCACCCTCCTAAAGAGACAGACTCTGTCAGAAGCTGTAAAGAAAAAGAGATTTGAGAGAAGCAAAGCACTTCTGAGAGAATTGAAGTCTGGCACGGCTGGTGAAATTGTTTGGTCTGACGAAAAAAATTTCACAGTGGAAATGGCTCACAACCGGAGGAACTCCCCAGATGTTAATCCTATGGACTTTTCGGTATGGTCCATTCTTGAATCAAAGGCCTGTGGTAAATTCCATCGCAGTGTGGATGATTTAAAGCGTTCGCTCCAGAGATCTTGGAAGGAAATTTCACAAGAACAGTTACGTGCCGCAGTAGGAGGAGTTCGGAGGAGATTTGAGGCTGTTATTAAAAACAAGGGGGGACATTTTGAATAAATTTATGATTTTTGAATTCTTAAAACCCTTATGTAATAGCTAATACATAACTGTAAATTATTAAATATATTTTTCGTTGGATTATAATATGCACTTTCATTTGCTTCCAAATTTACGCCCCACCCTGTATATATATAAATTCATAATTTTATATATTTCTAAATTTTTATATATTTTTTTAAAATTCATAATTTTTATATATTATATAAATCCATAATTCTTATCTATTTTAAAATTCAATTTATTTTTATTTTTAATGTTTAAAAAGCAAATTCTTTTTTATTGTTTAATATGCTCTCTTCGCCCATCTGTTGCAAGAATGTCACAAAAACATCTTTTATTTTCCAAGCTCAACTTAACTTCAAGGTATAAAGGTATAAAAAAAGGAAACTAACCATTAGAATCTTCGAGTTAATTCACAGTTGTGAAATTATTTGACAATTATCTGTAAATTTCAGCTCACGCAGTCGGTAGAGCTGGAGGAGGTTGGGACGAAGAAGAAGATCTTCTTGACAATGCCCCCACGCCAATCCCTACAGGCGACATTAACCCTTCCTGCAGTCGGGAGAAGAACTCCCTTGCTGAAATGATCAGCAGCATGACGAGCATCCACATCAAACCCGAATGTCCGGCTGTGGAACCTGCGGAAAACCTTGGAACCCAAATCACCGTTACGGAGAATACAAAAGAAGATCAGTTCATCGCCGATTTTCTATCCAGCGTCAAAAGCTGGCCTGTACCTTATGCAGAGTTATCGGAAAAGTGCGAACAGTGTTCTTCGTTGAATCCAATGGTTCTATTAGAAAACATAGGCTCTGTTTTGAAGAAGGAAGATACTAGTTATGCTCAACAGATGGCGCTGCTTATGCTCATAGATAATTGCGCTCATGATGATATATTTAAACCTATGCAATTGTACTCTGCAGTTCTACCTTCTCTGAACTTTTTATCTGAAAACAGAGTAATTAATGATATTGTTAAAGTGCGGGCTAAGAGAATAGCCTCAGTGACTGATAAATTAGCAATATTGTGTCAATAGATCATAATAAACCTTTTAGATTAATGCCTGTAATTTAGGTAGATTTATCAATAAAATATGGTGTCTTATTCGTTATAGATTTAATAAAATTGCCTATGTATTTTAAACTCTTGTGATTTATAAATGCATAAATCAACTATATATAGCTACTTATTAATTATAAAAAAAATTAAAATTGTGTAATTACCTTAATCTAGTCTTGCCTTTCATATTTCAATCAATTTTATTAATGTTAATTAGCAGTCTATATAATTCACGTTTAACTCTTTATTCTATTAAATATTTATTAAAAGTATATAAACTATTTCTCTTAACTTTGTTTGATTATCACCAATGTTTTTTTCTGGTGGGAGAACTAGATAAGGATTTTTATGACGATTTCAAGTGGAAATTGAAAGGAAGTAGCACTCCTTGACTTCAGAGCCTATTACTTGGAAACTAAAATATCCATAGTGAAAACTCTACGGGAAAAAGATGTGATTTTACATGATAATAAAGTAGTTGATTGAAAGTTATTGGCTAAAAAGTAACTTGTATTAATTTTTAGTCATTACTTTGGGCAAGTATAGTTTAATTAGTTAGTATATTTGATCCAAACAAAAGGGCCCTTGCAGCCAATTAAGAAATATACAGTTTTAATTAATACTTAAGTAAATACTACTTATAAAATAATTGATGTCGTCTGAATGACATGAACTATGTATTATCTGATCTTCTATTTTGTTATCAAGTTATTGCGATTACTAATATAATTGTATAATATTAAGGATAGCATCATTCGTAAAGCCTCAATTGTTCATACTATTTTAATATTATTTCCAGGTGTGATAGCTATAGGAAATAAATAGAGAAGTATGCTAAGTTTCGAATTCATTGACGGTGAACTTGATCCATTCTTAAGAATTTGATGTAAACAAATGGCGTCGCACAGAGTACTCTAGAATATTATAAGTACTATTAGTTGAATATTATAAATGAATAGAGTATAAAACGTGATAAAAACAATTTTATGTCCCTAAGTTAATTTCTATGAAAATGCACTTTTGGTATACTACTATACTTCTCTATTTATTTGCTATGGTGATTTTATGTATGATATTATTCCAGCGTATTAATAATTTACAGCAGTTTGCAAAAAAAAAATTCTCTTAAGGTTCTATAAACAGAAAAAGACAATTCACAACCATTTTATCGAATAACTTTTTGATTAGTGTCACATACCCTAGAAATTAGGTTGAGTATGTTTCGAATTATCAGACGCGGGGTGAATTTTTTTAATAATTATTACTCCATTTTATTTGGTATCCATGATACCAAATAAAATTGAATAGTAATTGCAAAATTTTATTTGGTAACCATGATACCAAATAAAATGAAGTAGTAATACATATCATATTTTATATTTTGTTTCTCCCGTGTCCGAAATTAAGGAACTATCCGATAATTCATAGCTTGCCCTACATCTTCAGTTTGTTACATCAGTCCCCATGCAGTCCATCTTCCCCCTCTCTGGGGCGCAGTGCGCCTCTCTGCCCCAATCCAGGGTAAGGGCGCCCCAATTTGATCTTCTCCTAGCGCCCCCAAACTGCGCCATAACACCTCTACTCGTACAAGTGAGTGACGTCATCAATTGAATAGTATACAGTTAAAATATAGTGACTGTAGACTCTTCTATAGTGAATGTCGAGTCCTGAGTAAGAGAACTACCCTGTATAGTGAACTAATCTTTAGTCTGCCATGAATGGTCATTAGTTTAAGAAAAACTGATTGGCATTTTATGGTAGACTAAAGAAAATTTGTTCACTATACAGGCTACTTCCTTACCTAGGACTGTACATTCTGTACTGTATATTTATCATTAATTAAATTGAATAATTTGATGGGGAAATTAACTGAAAAAGAGAAAAATAGTGCTACAGATAGATAAAATTGTTAATATAATTCCCCCCCCCCCCCCCTCCCTCACAGAGTGGTGTTAGTTACGGCAGTTGTTGTTGCAATGTTGTTGTTGTCACCCCCAGGAAACTAGAGAGTCTCCCCCAGAGAGTTAAGGGCATGAAGGCACCCAACAACGTCAACATGAGCACCGTCACTTTCTTGTGAGTCAAAGGGGGTTCAGTGGGGTTCAATACCTTGACTGCGTATGGTAGTACAGACAAGGCGTTTTGATCGCGTGGCCTAGTACAGACGGAGCGTTTTTTTAATTTGCGTTAGATATAACATATATAGTTATATACTATAATAAGAGCCGCGTCCGTCTGTCCGTGTGTCACACTTTTATTAAGAAATACATATTAAAAGGAAAAACAGATCATTTGTGGCAGTATCATGACTACGGGCTACAATAATAATTATTGGCACTAATTATTAAAAAAAAATACATTTTGACTTTTGAGATTATTTTTGTTCAATCAGAATATGTGTATCCATAATACATAATTTCATTCGAATATAATTTAGATTCAATAACAGGTACTGTACTAGTATCTATACTAATAATTTCCTTAGTGTGTTTATTTATTTATTTATTTGGTGTCCGCTTTTACACGACGGGTATTAAACATGAAGAATGTAACTATGATACGCACGGGAATATATTGATATGAAATTTGAATTCTTTGAGTTAATTCGATTTCTATATATGAATTTTATCTACTAAATTAATATAGTAACATAAATAAAATTTTATCTAGTTATATTAAGCCCCGTCCACACGGTCAGTTTTTTTTAGAGAAGTGACAAACTTAATGACAAACAAAATGACAAACTTATCGTCAGTTTTCAAGGAGTGTCCACACGGTCAAATTTTCTCGTCAAAAGTTTGAGGTTCACTGGCGTCAGTTTCGTCAAAATTAATGTTATGTATCGTGAAAATAAAAATTATATAACTTGGTATGTATATTTTTTAAATTTAGAACTACGGTACTACCTAAGAAGCCAGAAAAAAAATAATTTGTTTTTAATGACAAAATATAGTCTTGAAAAGGATAGTCAATAATAGATCATAGAAAACAATTCACAACGTAGGTAGCCTACCTATAACTTAGATCTAATACAACCAAGTATTAAAGAGTCTGTCGTCAGCCATTGTAACTAGATATACCTATACTAAATTTGAAAAAAATTAGGCTTTGTAGGTGTACCTAGCTGTAATAAACTAAAATGACGCGCAAATAATAAAATATAATTACCGGAAAGTCAGTGTGTACTTCAAACTTTATCGTCAGCAAATAGTTTGACAAACTTTTTGATGACGATATCCAACATGTTGGAATGAAAAAACTGATGAAAAGTTTGACGGTTTGCTGACGCTAGGAAGTTATCGTCATTTAGTTTGTCATTAAGTTTGTCACTTCTCTGAAAAATTTCACCGTCTGGACGGGGCTTTAGCAACAGACGGCAATATGTTCAAATAAACGATTTTACCTCAGACTGTACTACACTAAATATTGGTTTGTACCAAGGAGCCATTTTAAGTCCAATTTTATTCAATTTGTATTTTAATGATGTATGTAACGTAGGTAAGGATATAGGTTTTAATTGTACTTTATTTGCGGACGATGCAGTTTTTTATTGTAGGGATATATGTTTAGACAGTCTTGTTTTAAAATTAAATGGTTTTATTAATGAATTATCTCAATGGCTGGATTTTAATAAACTCACCCCTAACATTTCGAAAACTAAAATAATGATTTTTAACCCCCGTAAACAATTAATCCTCCCTGAAATATATTTTAATAATCAAATTTTAGAACATGTTCATCATTTTAAATATCTAGGCATTTTTATTGACGATAGACTAACTTTTAAAGAACACTTGTCATTTTTATGTAATAAACTTAGTCAGGTTTATTTTTTAATAGAAAATCCTTAGTTTTGATGTACAATTCCCTAGCCTACTCCCTCTTTATCCAATCTATTATAGTATATGGAAAATATTTTAACTCTCTGCTCCAGCCATTGAGAACTATTTTAAACAGTATTTTGAGAATTATTTTAAATGTAAAAAGTTCAATGAAACGCGCGTTTAAGTGTGGACACATCTATTAAACTTCTAGTAACTCGACTCACGCGTTTGAAAACGCCCCTAATTTCTCAAGTTTAAGGTATTGTTTCTGTATGACATGTCTCATGATAGCGAAAGGAGCTTAATATCCTGTGTGTACCTAACGATTTTGTCTGTATGATAAAAACAGTGGTATAAATGTGGATGTTACGAACTAAAATAACTCCTGAGTTATGAAGTGTTGGTTACTTCATAACTCAGAGCCACTTCATATCTCGGGTGCACTAGATAGTTTTCTATGATTAAAATTATAGAAAAATAAGGTCATTGAGGGATAACTATGAGGAAATTCTTGATGTATATCGTTTTCTATAATTTTAACCATAGAAAACTACTTCATAACTCAGGTGCATTTCATAATTCAGGTCCTCATTAATCGAGTGCTTCATAACTCAGGAATTTCACTGTATTATAGCACTCTTAAGACTGAAGACTTTTTCTCTGTTTACTTCTTCAGGTACGCTGAAGATAGGGTGCAGTTACTGAATTACCTTTCTAGGATTCACTTTCTACCTGCTAGAGACAGACCTACTCATTTAATAGTGACTCATATGCAGCACTACGTCACTAAACCACCTGTCAGGTCAGTCACCAGCACCAAATAAATCTGACAAGAAATAACGAAAGCCTATTAGTTTATTCTTACTATTGTCCGAATCTCAGACCTTTAGTTTATTTTCATATTATTGTTTCAAGTTTTACTCAACTTTCTATCAAATGTTCATCCCTCATCTTACGCTAATTATATTTACCTGTCAATTCATGATTTTATTTTGCATTTTATCATTTTCAGAGACTCTTTATACTGCTCAGTCGTTCTGTGTAAACTATTGAGTCTTCTGCAAGAAGCCGTTAATTTCACCACCAAAGTGAGAAACAGCGATAACGAAAATCCTTGTAAGAAACCTAAGCTAGATCTTGAACACATACAGCCGAACATTTCTCCACAACGAATTCCTGAAAACAACAACGGTGAAACTACTTCACATCCTAAGGAATCTATGAACCATCCTGAACAACTATCGCCCAATGTTAAAAAATTCGAATTCAAGCGGAGGGATCAGAGATGCCACGTCACCCCTACCGTTGATCGCACGGTGGGCGATGACTGGACACCCACCACCCCTACAGGGTACGACCGGGACGAGGTTACGGATGGGGAGAGTGATCAGGATGTCGATGTAGAGGCCTATCAGCTGCATTCGAATCTTTCCAACCTACATTTTTCAGTGGCTCATAAGCCAGACAGTAATGAAGAGGGTGAAGAAGAGAGTAGTCCACCATGTGACAACAAGGATTGTAGAGGTATGTACCTTCTGTAGTCAATGTGATGATCTACCTACTGTAGTCACTATAATGATGTACCTTCTGTAGTTACTGTGATGATTAGGGTTGTGACAATATGCGTTTAAAATCATAGATCCTGAAAATATTATAGACGGAGAGAATTAAAGAGTTTTGAATGGTTCTACACCAGCGGTATATAAACTGCGTCCATCGCTTTATTGCAGATCACTATTTTGTGAATAATTTTAATAATATTGATTGTACAGTAATGAAACTTTGGTCACTGGAAGATTGCTTCTATGTTAGTATTTTGCTGAAATATTTTTTGAATCCATTAGAAAATTGGAAAGTTATGAACGTTTATGTATTTTTATGTACTGTCCATCGCTTTATTGCAGCTCTGTGAAATGGCCAAAAAATGGGCGATTAACTTCTATCGAGAGGCTAAAAATTGTAACAGGTCCTGCAGAAGGGATGACTCTTCTATATTTAGCTAATGAATTTGGAAGGGATAAGAGAAACATAGTTTCTGTAGTGGAAGATCCCGACACCAACCCAAGGAGAGATGAGGGTACGAGGAGAAGCTTTTTCCCCTCGAAATATGCGAAAACTACCCAAGCAGGTTTTAAGGCAGCCAAATAACACTAGTGCCTCCATTTTCGATAAGGCTGTCATTGGTTATTCGTTCAAACCGTGTCTTAAATGAGTCGACAAGGAACGTGGAGCCCAATTCCAGGCCTCCTATGGACAAGACCAAAAAGGAAAAAGGCATTAGATGTACACAGAATTACATGAAAACAAACTTCCTACTTGTTCTTTTAACAGATGAGGAAAGAGCCTCCATTGATTGTCTGGATGGATGGGTTAAAGTTTGGATACTACTGGAGCTGTTTATCCACACTGGTTTCGTCGTCAACAAGGAGGCTGTGGCTTTATGTTTTAAGCTGGCATCATTGGTGAAACGTTAATTGGCCCTTTCCGAGTACCAGAGGGTGTAAACCTAACAATCCAATCCTACATTGCCTCTTTTGTTGAATACTTGTTCCCTTGGCCTAATAGTTTGCAATTATCTCGTTGGCAAAAGATGATTTTCTTGCATAACTTCGCACAATCTCATGCTTGAAGTGTTACAACTTCTTTCCTCATATCTCTGGGCATCAAGTGAGAGACTCTCATGACTTGATTGCCTTATTCTCTGGTCTTAAGCCCCATTGAGCATTTCTGACCGTTTCATTTGAGACATTACATCAGGACTGTTTTGACGTAAGACTAATGACAGCCTTGTCAAAAATGGAGGCACTAGTGTCATTTAGCTGCCTTATGACCTGCCTGCGTATTTTTCACATATTTCGAGGGGAAATTGTTTTTCTCGTACCCTCATCTCTCCTTGGGTTTATGTCGGGATTTTCCACAAAAGAAACTCTTGTTCTCTTAACCCTTCCAAGTTATAAAGCTAATTATAGAAGAGTCCTCCCTTCTGCAGGACCTGCTACAATTTTTACCCTCTCAATAGAAGTTAATCGCCCATTTTTTTGCCATTTCACAGAGCTGCAATAAAGCGATGGACAGTTAAAATGCCTTCAAAATACATAAACGTTCATAACTTTCCAATTTTCTCATGGATTCAAAAAATATTTCAGCAAGATACTAACATAGAAGCAATCTTCCAGTGACCAAAGTTTCATTACTGTACGATCAATATTATTAAAATTATTCACAAAATAGTGATCTGCAATAAAGCGATGGACGCAGTTTATGTAGTATTCGATACCATTTCATTTCGTCTGTGATATTCTTAAGATCTATGATTTTAAACGCATATTGTCACAACCCTAGTGTTGATGTACCTTCTGAACAGAGTCACTGTGATGATGTAGCTACTGTGAAACTTCTGAGTTATGAAGTATTAGTTACTTCATATCTCAGGTGCTCATAACGCAATTATTGAAGCCTATCATTTTCTATAATTTAAACATAGAAAATGAATTAATAACTCAAGTTTATTTCCTAATTCAGGTTCTCGTTACTCGAGTGCTTCATGACTCTTGAGTTTAACTGTATTACTCAAATGGAATAGTCTATCAATTGGATCAGATACTGCAAAGAAGCCTCATAGACCAAAACAATCTTTATTCTAGTCAATCTAGTGTAAATAGGACAATTAGTAATAGCTACCTAATTAAAATACTAATGTCGACATAAATTTTGAATAGTCTTTTTATATTTATAATTTTTCTCGTATTAAATAAAACATAAGAAACAATTTATCATTTTGGTCATGGCAGAGTCTGCGGTATAAAAAATTACAGAAGACTAGCTACAGTGAAGACTATGCTATGCTCTTTAAGTGATCGTTTTATCGAACATGATTCATTTACACAAAGCATTGTAAGTGAAACTATAAATTATTTAATGAAAACATGATAGGTTATATAAACTAAAATTTGCAATGAAGCCATATTAAATCCTTGAATTACAATTCAATTTTCATCCAATTTTTCTATAATCAAGCAACTGAATTTGTTGAAGCCGTTTTTAATGTTTAAAAAACATGTAAAATTCATTTTATTTCACTATTTTTAGTTTATTTATATAAATTATAATTTTAAACAAAGCAAATTTACATATCTTGTTATCTTTGCAGATTGCAGAACGTTATATTTTAGGCGGCATTTATTTATCATCTTGTTATTCGCATAACTCAAAAAGTATTCAACCAAATTGTCTGAAATTTGGTGGGACGATTGGTCAATGTCCAGGAACTATTTCATTAGATTTTAGGAGCGAATAGGTCAAAGGTCAAGGTCACATATTACCCATAGATAATTGGATGGTCAATGTCATTTATAAGCGACGGCGAAGGTATGCGCTCTACGAATGCATGTTATCTAGTCATTTAATATTGGAGATAATTTTTAAACATTAAAAAATCACCATAGTTGAGTGGAAATAATCTAGAGAATTATAAATAATTTACGTTTTTTCTCACTTTCATTGAAGTCATGATACTAATATCAGCAAATAACATATATAAATGTATACATAACATCGCATAGAAACTGTATCAGTCGGTCACGGAATGACGGGGCAAAATTAATACAAGTTACTTGAATGAGATTAATAAATAATGAATAAATGAGTATCTTTATTATAGAAATAATAATTTCGATAATAAATGGATATAGTTTAAAATATTAAATATTTATTCTGTATGATACGGTAATTACACTGAAAAGATACTTCACTGTAATAATATTTATAAAATTATATTAAATAATATAAATCGAGTTAGGGTAAGTTACGAATTATCTGTCAGTACTACATCTTCGGTCAGATAAAAAAAAATCGATACAAAAATTATTATTAAACAGTGCTATCTAATAATTTTTATATCGTTTTACTTATTTGACCGAAGATGGAGTACTGACCGATAATTTGTAACTTGCCCTAGTAATTATATAATGAAACTAAGCAGATTTAAGGTATTATTACATGTAAATAGTAATATAACTTAATAATTTAAAAGGTAGTTTTAAGTCCGGTTCAAAACCAAAGGCCATATCGCTGTAATAGTGTTTTTAGTAAATAAATAGTAAATATTTATTTGGTGATTCACTCGAAATTTAATCAAAATAATAAATACAGAATACTCCATTTTTAGAAAAGGTAAATAATTAATTGTACTATTTGTTAATTAGTTTAGGCATCATTATTTCTTAACTTTCCCTTGCAAACGTGACAGAGTTTGTTGTTACTCGTTGTTTGCCCTTCCTTTTACCTCGTAAAATAATGGGAAAAAATCGTGCAGTGAAGAGTGCCACATATTTACTCTGTTAATTAATTAGTTCATACTTTTACCTTATCTAGTATTATGGTAATTGATTATTTTTTAATTCTTTTATACTCATAAATAACGGGTCCTCATCGTTACCAATTTATTACCTGTTATTAGGTTACTTTTAATGAATTCAACTAAAATGGAATTTTCTGCATAGTCTAATCTATTTTATAGATAAAATAGCTACATTTGAAAATTGATATAAATTAAAGGAATTTAAATATCAAGTCAATATATTCCCGTGCGTATCATAGTTACATTCTTTATGTTTAATACCCGTAGTGTAAAAGAAGACACGAAATAAATAAATAAATGAACACAGGAGGAAATTATTAGTTTAGATGATTAATTTCACAAATTACATTCAATTATCGATACGAAATAACATTGTATTTTCAGGCTCTGTCCTGATTGGTTGGCACTGCAGCTCTGATGATGACGTCACAGTACCCGATGTGACTGAGGTGACATCTATCGGAGCACGCTTGAACTACAGCGTGTGGAGAGTGGAGTGTGAGGTGAGTGGAGAGAGTGTGAGGTGAGTGGAGAGAGTGTGAGGTGAGTGTGAGGTGAGTGGAGAGAGTGTGAGGTGAGTGTAGAGAGTGTGAGGTGAGAGAGTGTGAGGTGAGAGAGTGTGAGGTGAGTGTAGATAGTGTGAGGTGAGTGGAGAGAGTGTGAGGTGAGTGTAGAGGGTGTGAGGTGAGTGTAGAGGGTGTGAGGTGAGTGTAGAGAGTGTGAGGTGAGTGGGGAGAGTGTGAGGTGAGTGGGGAGAGTGTGAGGTGAGTGGAGAGAGTGTGAGGTGAGTGAAGAGAGTGTGAGGTGAGTGTAGAGAGTGTGAGGTGAGTGGAGAGAGTGTGAGGTCAGTGTAGAGAGTGTGAGGTGAGTGTGGAGAGAGTGTGAGGTGAGTGGAGAGAGTGTGAGGTGAGTGGAGAGAGTGTGAGGTGAGTGTAGAGAGTGTGAGGTGAGTGTGGAGAGAGTGTGAGGTGAGTGGAGAGAGTGTGAGGTGAGTGTAGAGAGTGTGAGGTGAGTGGAGAGAGAGTGTGAGGTGAGTGGAGAGAGAGTGTGAGGTGAGTGGAGAGAGAGTGTGAGGTGAGTGGAGAGAGAGTGTGAGGTGAATGTGGAGAGTGTGAGGTGAGTGGAGAGAGTGTGAGGTGAGTGGAGAGAGTGTGAGGTGAGTGGAGAGAGTGTGAGGTGAGTGGAGAGAGTGTGAGGTGAGTGGAGAGAGTGTGAGGTGAGTGGAGAGAGTGTGAGGTGAGTGTAGAGAGTGTGAGGTGAATGTGGAGAGTGTGAGGTGAGTGGAGAGAGTGTGAGGTGAGTGGAGAGAGTGTGAGGTGAGTATATGAAACTTAACAATTCAGATCTAAATATCGATTCATTTGTCGATTTATTAACCATTAATTCATATGAATAATTACTCATTTAGACACATTGAATGTATAAACATTCAAATTAATTTCATTCATATTTAATTTAATTCCCATTTATAATTTATCTAATTCATATTCAATTTAATTTAAATCCCAGTCATATTTAATTTTAATCCCATTCATATTCAATTCAATTTGAATCTTAATTATTCCCGTTTAATTTAATTTGGGACTGCTTTCCGTTAACATACTGTAGTTTAGATGAATTGAATTGGTTGATGGAGCTTTTTATTTTTGCTGCGTCATGCAAGGTAGCATATGTCTAATGTACTCCTAACTTAATTGTGTCGACTACCTATTTATTCATCGATATTCTATGGGAATGGTTCCCAGTTTCAATGGGAATGGTTCCCAGTTTCAATGGGAATGGTTCCCAGTTTCAATGGGAATGGTTCCCAGTTTCAATGGGAATGGTTCCCAGTTTCAATGGGAATGGTTCCCAGTTTCAATGGGAATGGTTCCCAGTTTCAATGGGAATGGTTCCCAGTTTCAATGGGAATGGTTCCCAGTTTCAATGGGAATGGTTCCCAGTTTCAATGGGAATGGTTCCCAGTTTCAATGGGAATGGTTCCCAGTTTCAATGGGAATGGTTCCCAGTTTCAATGGGAATGGTTCCCAGTTTCAATGGGAATGGTTCCAAGTTTCAATGGGAATGGTTCCAAGTTTCAGTGGGAATGGTTCCCAGTTTCAATGGGAATGGTTCCCAGTTTCAATGGGAATGGTTCCCAGTTTCAGTGGGAATGGTTCCCAGTTTCAATGGGAATAGTTCCCAGTTTCAATGGGACTGGTTCCCAGTTTCAATGGGAATGGTTCCCAGTTTCAAGTTTCAATGGGAATGGTTCCCAGTTTCAATGGGAATGGTTCCCAGTTTCAATGGGAATGGTTCCCAGTTTCAATGGGAATGGTTCCCAGTTTCAATGGGAGCCATTATTTTTTCTAGAATTCTTTTTCTTTTCTTTTATAATAGCATTAATTATTTTTTCTCATCAGGATCCTTCAGAAGATACGAAAAGTAACATTTCAAACAGTCAAAAATACAGTGCAAGCCATTATAACACTTATGGACGACCAGTTAGAGTGATGTACAGCTTGGACCACAGCAAAGTGACTGTGGACCACCAGTGAGAGTAAAGTACAGCATGGACCACAGCAGAGTGACTGTGGACCACCAGTGAGAGTAAAGTACAGCATGGACCACAGCAGAGTGACTGTGGACCACCAGTGAGAGTAAAGTACAGCATGGACCACAGCAGAGTGACTGTGGACCACCAGTGAGAGTAAAGTACAGCATGGACCACAGCAGAGTGACTGTGGACCACCAGTGAGAGTAAAGTACAGCATGGACCACAGCAGAGTGACTGTGGACCACCAGTGAGAGTAAAGTACAGCATGGACCACAGCAGAGTGACTGTGGACCACCAGTGAGAGTAAAGTACAGCATGGACCACAGCAGAGTGACTGTGGACCACACCAGTGAGAGTAAAGTACAGCATGGACCACAGCAGAGTGACTGTGGACCAGCAGTGAAATAAGGAACCACTTGTGTAACGTTCAAATTAGCTGTTATTCAATTTTTATATCAGATATTTATTAACTACTTTTGTAAAGATAAATAGATATTAAATATTTTTCACAAATAATTTGATTTATTTTACCCTTGCTGACTAAAACACAAAATTTAACTATTTTAGTCAATCTTATTAATATGCATACTACTCGTAAATCGTACTTGTTTTTTGTACACTGAAGAAATCACTGAGGACGATATTGAGCCAATTTTTAAATTAAAATGAACCCTAATAACAACTAAATGGAAGAGCTATAGTATCCTAGATACCATCAGACTATAAATGAAAGAGCTATAGTATCCTAGCTACGATCAGACTATAAATGGAAGAGCTATAGTATCCTAGATACGATCAAACTATAAATGGAAGAGCTATAGTATCCTAGATACGATCAGACTATAAATGGAAGAGCTATAGTATCCTAGATACGATCAAACTATAAATGGAAGAGCTATAGTATCCTAGATACGATCAGACTATAAACGGAAGAGCTATAGTATCCTAGATACCATCAGACTATAAATGGAAGAGCTATAGTATCCTAGATACGATCAGACTATAAATGGAAGAGCTATAGTATCCTAGATACCATCAGACTATAAATGGAAGAGCTATAGTATCCTAGATACGATCAGACTATAAATGGAAGAGCTATAGTATCCTAGATACGATCAAACTATAAATGGAAGAGCTATAGTATCCTAGATACGATCAGACTATAAATGGAAGAGCTATAGTATCCTAGATACCATCAGACTATAAATGAAAGAGCTATAGTATCCTAGATACAATCAGACTATAAATGGAAGAGCTATAGTATCCTAGATACGATCAGACTATAAATGGAAGAGCTATAGTATCCTAGATACCATCAGACTATAAATGGAAGAGCTATAGTATCCTAGATACGATCAAACTATAAATGGAAGAGCTATAGTATCCTAGATACGATCAGACTATAAATGGAAGAGCTATAGTATCCTAGATACCATCAGACTATAAATGAAAGAGCTATAGTATCCTAGATACCATCAGACTATAAATGGAAGAGCTATAGTATCCTAGATACGATCAGACTATAAATGGAAGAGCTATAGTATCCTAGATACCATCAGACTATAAATGGAAGAGCTATAGTATCCTAGATACGATCAGACTATAAATGGAAGAGCTATAGTATCCTAGATACGATCAAACTATAAATGGAAGAGCTATAGTATCCTAGATACGATCAGACTATAAATGGAAGAGCTATAGTATCCTAGATACCATCAGACTATAAATGAAAGAGCTATAGTATCCTAGATACCATCAGACTATAAATGGAAGAGCTATAGTATCCTAGATACGATCAGACTATAAATGGAAGAGCTATAGTATCCTAGATACCATCAGACTATAAATGGAAGAGCTATAGTATCCTAGATACCATCAGACTATAAATGGAAGAGCTATAGTATCCTAGATACCATCAGACTATAAATGGAAGAGCTATAGTATCCTAGATACCATCAGACTATAAATGGAAGAGCTATAGTATCCTAGATACCATCAGACTATAAATGGAAGAGCTATAGTATCCTAGATACTATCCCAGCAAACATGAATGTATCTATTCGATGTCTAAACGACTCTGTATAACCTCTCTTCCGACATCGAATACCAGTAACAAATTAGACATGGTGACATCAAGTAGACATCAATCCGATATCCGTTTGCACCGCTAAACCGCATCATATCAAGTATATTTCGCATCGAAGCGATACCGTTATAACAACGTTGAATAGAAAGATAAATTACGACATACAACATACATAGGGATTCTGCATCGAACAGACGCCTAATTATATATCTAATATGCTTCGAAACGATATCCACTTGCATACAATAAATAAATAAAAATAGAAAATTCTTACTTCATTGATATAACGTAGGTACTGTACGTTTAGATGCATATCAATTTGATTAATGTTACATAGTGTAATATATAAATTAAATGGGAAGAAATGAAGTGATGTGTCCGGGAATTGTTCGTGGGTCCAACCGTCGTCGTGCCTGTAGCTCTGTCACTTTGCCACCGTGGATGCATTTGATTAAAAAAAAATTTAATATTAAATGACCCGGAGATACTTAAAGAAATTTTATAGTGAATAAAACAATACAGGCAAGCACCGCTTTTATAACCAAAATCACAACTTATTGTTATTACAAATAGTAATGAGTTGGTCAAATTTTCATATAATTGTAACTCCTTAAAAATTTCGATCTCTATGAGTTCAAATTGAAGAAAATGTTTTGAGGCCACGACTTAGAATACAGATGAAAGCTCTGTGATGAAAGTTCAAAGTAATGAATGCATTAATTAAAATTTGACCATAGATTAACTCTCACTCAGTAAATATTGGTCATAATAGTTGAGTAATTAGTCGGATATTTTGACTTATATTATTGTGTTTCATTGAACAATCATGAATTTTGTGCTCTGTGAAATATTTTTTAGCAATAGGGTATATGTTCCAAGTTATTAATAGGGTCTATATTTTCGAACACGTGACAAAGGAAAATATAATAATCATTATTTAACTACTATTTAATTAGTAACATAATAGCTGAAGGTATGATACCAATTGAAATAAAAGTTAAATAATTATTATTATATAGATTTATTGAGTCCGATTACCACTTTAAGTTTAATTATCTATAATGTGAATCACTGAATTTTAATCGTCTCATTTGCAGCTTTAGGCACTAGGTGGAAGCTCAAGTTATCGGATATGGGGTTAAGCATTTTACGTAGAAAAATTATTTATGTATTGATTTTTATTTCTAAACTTGTATTTTACGTACTGGTATCATGGATACCAATTCAAGTAAGAGTTCAATAATGATAATTATTATATTTATTTCTTACATATTCGAAAATGTGGAACCGTCCGATTACACAGAATTTACTCTAAAATGGAACATGTTAAATAGCCCATCAACTTTTAATTATTTACGTTTAGTAGATGTTTAACGTCTGCTTCGGAACCAAAATCCATGTCGCTGACGTCAAAAGGAAATGAAATACAAGGGACTGGAAGAAGCAGTCAGAAAGGAAAGTGGCTCCATGGATAAAGTCACGACGCTCATGGATGCTAAAAAGCTACTCCGTGAATGCTGTCACTTACTTAAGAATGTGACAAAAATGATCACAAGCACCGGTGGCTGCACTCAAGGATGGAAGAGTGAAGTGAAGAGGTAATAGTAAATGAAGCCTACGAGCTTACCTAACACAAAATCTAAGACCTCGTAATTGTAGAGCATAACCCTAGCGCTATCGTCTAAAATTGCATGGAGAGTTGAAACATGGTAAACATAAAATAGACAATACATAATCCAAATTACAACAGTTTGGGACCCAAAGGACGCTACCCCAATCTCTTCTATTCACCAAAGACAGCTTCAGGAACCCCTCAGGGCTTATTTATAATAAGCAGTTTAAAATAGATTCATCACCATTTCGTTCTCACGGTACTGGAGGAACACTGTTCAACAACCGATGTTCTAGTATTGCTTAATTTTCGTTGATACAGTTCACAATCGCACTAGCGTGTCAATGCTCAATCGTATACCTTTACAACTGCCGTAGTGTCGTTAGTCCCCTATAAGTATATTAATTATTGGGTATAGTTTAAAGGGAGCACTATGTATGTTATATAAAAATGTACAATTCAATTGAATGGAAATAATTCCTACATTTCTTTACGTATTATAGAACAGGAAGATAAGAAAATGAATTTCCAAATTTGAAACGATTTTTTTAAAACTACGTATCTGTTTTCGCACTTCTGGTCGAAGTATAAATTCAGATATCGTTTGGAAACAGACATGCCGACGTCAAGATGATGCTGTTAAAACCATGTATCGGTTTTCATGTTTCTACTCGAAGTGTAAATTCAGATATCATTTAGAAACAGACATTCCGATATCTACTATGAGTCGAAATGGTTGCTAAGTCGATACCCACCGTTAGCGCTACGAATTCGACAGCAAACGGCATCGAATCGACATTCATATGTTTGTTGGGATCAGACTATAAATGGAAGAGCTATAGTATCCTAGATACCATCAGACTATAAATGGAAGAGCTATAGTATCCTAGATACCATCAGACTATAAATGGAAGAGCTATAGTATCCTATATACTATCAGACTATAAATGGAAGAGCTATAGTATCCTAGATACCATCAGACTATAAATGGAAGAGCTATAGTATCCTAGATACGATCAGCCTATAAATGGAAGAGCTATAGTATCCTAGATACGATGAAACTATAAATTACCTTCGACACATAACAAATCTTTATATTTTGGGGCAAAAAAAACACGATTCAAAATCATGGAATAGTCAAGTAATAAAGCATTTAATTAATCATTGACATTAATATACAAGGTAAGTGCTGACACATCATTTCACGGGTATAATATTCATTAAAACTGAATTATTCCGAAAGTTGTGAAGATGAAAAAGGATAGCATTTCTATCGGCGACAGAATAAGGACACTGACGGATGGAGGGGAAAGTAAAACTATATTTTCTCCATAGAAAGTCTTGGTGAAGAAGTTTAAGAATCTCCTCCTCTATACATTATAGATGTGTTAGAAGGTATAAGAAAGTATCCATCTACCTGGGGATATAGGTAACTAATTCACCCAAGGGGCTGCCGCGGCAGATTGAGATCGTCATTCCACGCCGCAGTTTCTATCGAACTAATTTCGAAATCGAAGCTATTAATTAATTAGAGTTAGTTATGTTGGGAACCGAAACTTTTCTTTCAGTAGAAAGTTGGTCAAAATTGATTCAGAATTTGTGATCATGTTTCCGAGAATCTAACTAGTTAACTGACGCATATATTTAATATTATTTTAAATGTATTAACATTTTGCGCAGTTAATAATTATTCATCTATATCGTTAAATTGAATTTTTGAAATTTGTTCAAAATATTAAATCAAGAAATTAAACTACAAATTGAAAAAAATAATTTTGAATAGATTCAAAAAATCAACTTAACTTGTTATAATTTATTATCCGTAACGAAATAATTAAATGCAAATAGCAAGTACGCAATTTTCTTCACAAACCCATAGTCTACAATGACCCGCAATATTTTTTTCACTTTCTATTCTGCCATTAGGTTAGACTTGAACTGGACGCACCACAAGGAAGTATTTTGGCACCGCTACTTTTCAGCCTTTTCCGCACTATTTCTCTTAGCATTTTTTGACTTTCTCATTCGGTGTGAGTAACTAACAAATGAGTTATGTTGGTGTTACATGGGTGGTGTCACGCAGCAGGCACTCATTGTGACGCTATGGGGCGACATTATGCAACATATATGGCTGTCACGAGTATAAAAAGTGCCATTTAAAGTTGTTGTCGAGAGAATGTAACTGTTCCGGATTTGGAGATCATTTAGAGATGGAGACACACAGTTCTCGGAAAGTGGGTATTCGTGAATCAATCTGACCTTTAGAAATTAGTGATTAACCTTTGATGACCTATGTTGACACTAACTATTCCAGTACTGTGAGTGTCCGAGTACTGCGATGTTCTCCGCTTAATTAAATTATTATAGCTAACACTAGTGTACTTCTCGTTAAAAATAACAGGTCTTCAATAGTGTTTTATTACCCGTTATTAGGTTACTTTTGATTATTTTGATCAAAATTTATTTTTCTTCATAAACTGATATTATATTTAATAGATAAACTAGGCTACATATAAGATTGAATAAAAATATAAGGTATTTAAATTTCATATCCATATATTCATGTACGTATCATAGTTACATTCTTTATGTTCAATACCCGTCGTGTAAAAGCGGACACCCAATAAATAAACACACGACGGGTATTATTAAGATAGATTATTTCTCTGTTTAGAACACATTGGTAACATCTGTCGGTGCTTAAATGCACATCACTTTAGTTGTTTCGACTCATCTGCCGCATATGTTGTAGGTACTGGTCTACAAACCTATTATCAACAACCTAAAATGTATACCAATCCATATGCTATGGCTGAGACAAATATCTTTGTAATTAAATCACTCTATGGTCGTGGTGGAAAAGGACGATAGGTAACGGTGTGATTTGGCTTATCCCTCCAGGTACAGGCAAATTGAGTATTCAACAAATAAGGGTTAAATTTTTCGATATAAAATTAACAAGTCAATAAATAATTTTTTTCTTAAATGATTGAAAAAGTGGAACCATCCGATAATTCAGATCTTACCAGAAAAATTATATAAGGGTGGTTGAGGAGGATTAATAGCAAAATCGTTATCCACAATTTAATTACTGATGGATTTGGTGGAATAGAAGAAATTTCAATAATATATTCAATTTTTAAGATCATACCCTTTTTTCACTTCAAAATACTAAAGTTTAATTACTACATGCGAATTGGAAACCGGGTCAAAATTTCACTAGGCTATTATTTAAATATCGCATCAAAATACTAAAATACAGGGTAACTAACCGTAGTCTTTCACATTCTCTTTCATATTAGTAACTTCCCTAATATATTGTTCGATTTGGATTTTTTGGTTTTGAAATTAAATTAAATGATTATTTAGGTTCATATTTTACTTAATATATAGCTATTATAATTCGGTTTGGTGGCAACTGGCAAGTGTTTTGGAGTAAAAATAGAAGAGTCTTAAATGAAACCCTAGTCCCTAGCGTTACCATGTTATGGGTGGTCGGAAATTTCGGTCTCTGAATGAATGATGATTATTTTGAAACTCTCAAAATAAATGGACATTAAGTAGTTTATCATGTCCGCTAGTTTGTTGTAATGCACCCTTCATGATTTATTGGGGGGGGGGGAGGTGAGGGGTTAATACCTCAGTTCGAAAGTAAAGTTCCGTGACAAAATTTTCCGCTCAAATCTCATGTAAAATAAATGTCAAAACATTTCAAAATTATTAATGTTATGTAACATTTAACAACGGTCAATGATGTTATCCGCTTCTAATAATTACACTACACTTTTTAATATTAAGAATTTCAAATATTTCTAGTATTATTCTTTAACAAAATCATTATAAAACGAGATTGAATTTTACTAGAACCAATGTTATGTAACATAATAATATTACTTCTGCAAATGCTCGACGGATTCTGTCATTCAACTCATTAATATCCCTGGGTTTAGTATGATGAACTTTACTTTTGATGAATTCACATAGAAAGAAATAACAAGGTGTAAGATTAGATGATCTTGGTGGCCACTTAATGTTCATGTCTCCGTCTGAACCTATGCCACCACTAGCATTCAGTCACTGTGTGACAGTTCTTGACCAGTTAGGTCATACATTACGAATATTTTTTATTAATTTGGTAAAATAGAAAGAGCAGGCCAAAAGTCAAGCTAGAATATATGGAGATAATTTTCACAAATAAGTGAAAATTGAATCGAAAATTACACCATCCCACATGGTCGTCTTCACGGTTGCTTAAAATGAATGAAGTAGCTTGATTCTAGATAGCTACGTATTTATTAAATAAAATTGATAAGTTTTGAGAATGTTTTAGAACCAACAGAATTCAAATCGAACCATGGAATAGTAGATTTTTTTAAATATATTTTGAATGTGGAACACTACGAATATACACTAGCTACGTAAAAAGATATTATTCTAAAATAAGATACACCACTGTCGGAAATTTCTGTTATAAAATGCATGATGCTGCCACCTGTCTTTCCAAGTGGGAGCAAGTCGTTGCTAACAGGTAATTTTCAGTATTTAATATATATAAAAAAAACGAAACAAAATTAGCTGAACGATTATGAGAAATAAAAAACAAACATAAAAGTTTCTCAACGATTTTTAATTAATAATAAATGGTGTAATCGAGTTGCAACGGCTATAGTACCCAGTGATGAACACAGGTTGCAGCACTATGCATTTTTGAACCGAAATTTACTGGAGTGGTATATGTTATTGTAGTATAGTATCTTTATTCTTTGCTATGTATTTTCAATGTTTAGAGAAAATTGTTCTCTCAATGATGAATATAATACAATACCCATAGTTTCATGCATTTTTATAATAAAAACCTATTATGAATATAATTAAGCTTTTACGTTCATATATTATAAAATTAGAATCGCCAATCATAGCCAACGATTTCGCCTTTTCAATTGGGTCTGCGTCGAAAAAGTCAGTCGTGAGCCCCTAACTCTCTAAAAGCCTTAAAAAATATAAATACTTCAATTGGAGATATCTAGGTAGCCTTATTTTCTCAATATGTTCCAACTGAAGTACTATATATGGAAAGTTTAGGGTATAGAGTTGGTTTTAGTCTACATTTAGGATGAAAATGTAACATATGTCGTCAGTTGCTATAACTGTACTCAACTCTGCTTTTTTTCGAACCGATTGTAATCCACCAAAAGATTCTACTTGAATAAAAAAATACAAGTATTAACATTTGGTGTGTATTGTAGATTGGCCCAGATAAAATATGGTGAGAAATAGAAAAATGTGTGGTGTCATCATTGCATACATTTTTGTTTATATCACAGTATTTCTTATATTTATTATTGTTCATGTCATATATTATTTCCTTTCGTTCATATCACAGTATTTCCTTTTGTTCATGTCATATTATTTCCTTTTGTTTATATCACAGTATTTATTTTTATACGTATCATACTAGGTCTTTTTGTTTATAACATAAATAATTTCTTTTTGTTCATATCACAGTATTTCTATTTGTTCATATCATATTATTTCCTTTTGTTTATATCATATTATTTCTATTTGTTTATAACATATTATTTCTTTTTGTTTATATCATATTATTTCTTTTTGTTTATATCATATTATTTCTCTTTGTTTATATCATATTATTTCTCTTTGTTTATATCATATTATTTCTTTTTGTTTATATCATATTATTTCTTTTTGTTTATATCATATTATTTCCTTTTGTTTATATCATATTATTTCTTTTTATTTATATCATATTATTTCCTTTTGTTTATATCATATTATTTCTTTTTGTTTACATATCACATTATTTCCTTTTGTTTATATCATATTATTTCCTTTTGTTTATATCACATTATTTCTTTTAGTTTATATCATATTATTTCTTTTTGTTCATATCATATTATTTCCTTTTGCTTATATCATATTATTTCCTTTTGTTTATATCATATTATTTCCTTTTGTTTATATCACAGTAATTCTTTTGTTTATATCATATTATTTCCTTTTGTTTATATCATATTATTTCCTTTTGTTTATATCACAGTAATTCTTTTGTTTATATCATATTATTTTTTTTAGTTTATATCATATTATTTCTTTTTGTTTATATCATATTATTTCCTTTTGTTTATATCACAGTATTTCTTTTTGTTTATATCATATTATTTCTTTTTGTTCATATCATATTATTTCCTTTTGCTTATATCATATTATTTCCTTTTGTTTATATCATATTATTTCCTTTTGTTTATATCATATTATTTCCTTTTGTTTATATCCTATTATTGCCTTTTGTTTATATCATATTATTTCCTTTTGTTTATATCACACCTCTTCTTTTTGTTTATATCATATTATTTCTTTTGGTTTATATCACACCATTTCTTTTTGTTTATATCATATTATTTTTTTTAGTTTATATCATATTATTTCTTTTTATTTATATCATATTATTTCCTTTTGCTTATATCATATTATTTCCTTTTGTTTATATCACAGTATTTCTTTTTGTTTATATCATATTATTTCTTTTTGTTTATATCATATTATTTCTTTTTATTTATATCATATTATTTCTTTTAGTTTATATCACAGTAATTCTTTTGTTTATATCATATTATTTTTTTTAGTTTATATCATATTATTTCCTTTTGCTTATATCATATTATTTCCTTTTGTTTATATCACAGTATTTCTTTTTGTTTATATCATATTATTTCTTTTTATTTATATCATATTATTTCCTTTTGCTTATATCATATTATTTCTTTTTGTTTATATCATATTATTTCCTTTTGTTTATATCCTATTATTTCTTTTTGTTTATATCATATTATTTCTTTTTGTTTATATCATATTATTTCTTTTAGTTTATATCATATTATTTCTCTTTGTTTATATCATACTATTTCTTTTTGTTTATATCATATTATTTCTCTTTGTTTATATCATATTATTTCTTTTAGTTTATATCATATTATTTCTTTTTGTTTATATCATATTATTTCTTTTTGTTTATATCATATTATTTCTTTTTGTTTATATCATATTATTTCTCTTTGTTTATATCACATTATTTCTTTTTGTTTATATCATATTATTTCTCTTTGTTTATATCATACCATTTCTTTTTGTTTAAATCATAGAATTTCTATTTGTTTATATCATAATATTTCTTTTAATTTAAATCATAATATTTCTTTGGATCATACCATTGTTAAGTGTATTTTCACAGTACATTTTTTATTAGACCTTGTTATATACAAATACATATTTAAATCACAAATTTTATTAGATGGTAATAATTTACTAATAAATTTTACGCTAAAAAAGGATTGTATTTTCTATTTATGCAGATATAAAGCTACAAATTAAGTAATTACCTGCATGAAAGTAGGGGGAGTTCTCGATACTAACTACGTTCAAACAAATCTAATGTAAAAACTAGAAGTTTTTCAATTCATCAGAGTAGTTCAAGCGATCAATATTTTGAAAGGGAATTATATGGGAATAATAAAAAGTTAATGGATTATTACACTAATCATTAATATCTTACCCATTCAGAATTAATGATGTGAATCAATTTCACAAGAAAAAACAGTTACTTCGAGTTATTTTAATTCACATTTTCTCTACAGTCAAATAATTCTTTAGCAGAAAAATATAAAATTTGAATATATAATGTAATAAAATTACGTGTTGCGGATCTTCAAATCATCTCAATTGATAATTGAAAAAAGACTCCTTGAAGAATACTTTCAGTATAATTCATTTTACCATTTATCAATTGTATAACCAGAAGCTATGACTAGTAAAAACTATTTACACTGACAAAAAAATCTTACTTTCCTTCCGAAAAAAAGCGCATTTCCAAACCAATCTCTCTGTTTCACCCAACAAGAAATTATTAGAAAGCGTGGGACGTGTAATGACAGATATTAAGAAACGTGAATGATGTACAATCATTAATAAGTTTGTTTCAGTGACAGTTGATCGAGAGCAAGCTAAGCTAGAAAAGTGAAAGGGAAAAATGTAAATAATAATGATGCGCCGAAACGGATAGAAACGTGATCGAAGATTTCGTCTCAAGAAATGACTATTATTATAATATGTTCTGAACTCTACACCCTTTGGAATATTTATGATGAAAATAATATATTAGAATCTTAAATTAAACTATTAACTATTTCAGCTATTTGAAGACCATATCCTTTTTATAATGTTCCGTGTACCATACTTTTTATAATGTTCCGCATAGCTCTAACGGTGTACCACAGGACTTTATGACTACACGGCTACTCATCCAAGAAATAGGGCACGCCCGCTGACACTAATCTGAGCTACTGTCACTAGGTGGTCAGTGCACAACCAATGTAACCAGTTGCAGTCTGACCACCGCCCTGAGAACACCTCTCTCTCTCTAGCTATGACGTCACGCTTAGTGTAGAGTGCCAGTACCTATGGAATATAGTGTGGAATGTGGGGGGTACACAAAATTATCTAGTGTTGAAGTATCATAAATCTATTTTAAGATACATTTGGATCTCTTAAATAATTATACACCAAATTTTAAATTGAATATTATTAATATTATCATCCCACCAAAAATAACAAATTCTAAGTACCGTATTTGCTAGATTAATTTATCTATATCAATAATTATAAACATAATACGCGCTCTTCGTTTACATCGATTGATCGTTTTTTACGTCATTTTTTATCGAATTATTAACTCTTTGGAAGGTACTTATTTCTTCTAAAAAATTGTTTTATACAAAACATTTATTCTTTGGAAATATATATTTTTTTTTTTATTATTTGTAAGACAACAATATCTGCTATTATCTGTGGTTTATTGATACAGCCAAACATGTGGTAAAATAATGAGGCATCACTCAAGTGATACTTGCGGGCTAATAAAAGGTATTAAAAAAATTAAATTCAAATGGCTGTCAAAATGTAATTTTAATTTACAAGATTTTACCGTAAAACTTTATTGAACAGAAAAATATTTTTGCTACTAAAAACAAATGTAACTGTTTTTATTTTTTCAATAATATTGACCTTACATCTAATTAAATTAAGTAGGAACGTGCGGGATAGTTTCGCTTTCGATAATATCGAAAAATGTTCGGTGGTGTTTTTGGAATACAATTTTGCAGATAGTTTGATTAATATTATATTTTATAGTTAATTTCGTTCATTGATTTAAATACAGTAATAGCTAAAAAAGTGAATTATCGATTACGTACACCATCTTGTTCAGAAATTTCGAATCTATACCATTATGATATTGGTTGATAACCACTTTCTTACCAAAGGAAAGTTCATATGAACTCGATGTATGATGTTATGAGTAATTTAGACTGATGACAAAAAATGAACGATAAGAACATTTTTGAGATATGCCGTTAGTGAAATTAATGAGCGATATGAACATTTTTGAGATATGCCGTTACTGAAATTAATGAACGATATGAACATGTTAGAGATATGCCGTTAGTGAAATTAATGAGCAATATGAACATTTTTGAGATATGCCGTTACTGAAATTAATGAGCGATATGAACATTTTTGAGATATGCCGTTACTGAAATTAATGAACGATAAGAACATTTTTGAGATATGCCGTTAGTGAAATTAATGAGCGATATGAACATTTTTGAGATATGCCGTTAGTGAAATTAATGAGCGATATGAACATTTTTGAGATATGCCGTTATTGAAATTAATGAGCGATATGAACATTTTTGAGATATGCCGTTAGTGAAATTAATGAGCGATAAGAACATTTTTGAGATATGCCGTTACTGAAATTAATGAGCGATAAGAACATTTTTGAGATATGCCGTTACTGAAATTAATGAGCGATATGAACATTTTTGAGATATGCCGTTACTGAAATTAATGAACGATATGAACATTTTTGAGATATGCCGTTACTGAAATTAATGAACGATAAGAACATTTTTGAGATATGCCGTTACTGAAATTAATGAACGATATGAACATTTTTGAGATATGCCGTTACTGAAATTAATGAGCGATATGAACATTTTTGAGATATGCCGTTACTGAAATTAATGAACGATATGAACATTTTTGAGATATGCCGTTACTGAAATTAATGAGCGATATGAACATTTTTGAGATATGCCGTTACTGAAATTAATGAACGATATGAACATTTTTGAGATATGCCGTTACTGAAATTAATGAACGATAAGAACATTTTTGAGATATGCCGTTACTGAAATTAATGAGCGATAAGAACATTTTTGAGATATGCCGTTACTGAAATTAATGAACGATAAGAACATTTTTGAGATATGCCGTTAGTGAAATTAATGAGCGATATGAACATTTTTGAGATATGCCGTTACTGAAATTAATGAACGATATGAACATGTTAGAGATATGCCGTTAGTGAAATTAATGAGCGATATGAACATTTTTGAGATATGCCGTTACTGAAATTATTGAACGATAAGAACATTTTTGAGATATGCCGTTACTGAAATTAATGAACGATAAGAACATTTTTGAGATATGCCGTTACTGAAATTAATGAACGATATGAACATTTTTGAGATATGCCGTTAGTGAAATTAATGAGCGATATGAACATTTTTGAGATATGCCGTTACTGAAATTAATGAACGATATGAACATGTTAGAGATATGCCGTTAGTGAAATTAATGAGCGATATGAACATTTTTGAGATATGCCGTTACTGAAATTAATGAACGATATGAACATTTTTAAGATATGCCGTTACTGAAATTAATGAACGATAAGAACATTTTTGAGATATGCCGTTACTGAAATTAATGAACGATATGAACATTTTTGAGATATGCCGTTACTGAAATTAATGAACGATAAGAACATTTTTGAGATATGCCGTTACTGAAATTAATGAACGATATGAACATTTTTGAGATATGCCGTTACTGAAATTAATGAACGATAAGAACATTTTTGAGATATGCCGTTACTGAAATTAATGAACGATAAGAACATTTTTGAGATATGCCGTTACTGAAATTAATGAACGATATGAACATTTTTGAGATATGCCGTCACTGAAATTAATGAACGATAAGAACATTTTTGAGATATGCCGTTACTGAAATTAATGAACGATAAGAACATTTTTGAGATATGCCGTTACTGAAATTAATGAACGATATGAACATTTTTGAGATATGCCGTTACTGAAATTAATGAACGATATGAACATTTTTGAGATATGCCGTTACTGAAATTAATGAACGATAAGAACATTTTTGAGATATGCCGTTACTGAAATTAATGAGCGATAAGAACATTTTAGAGATATGCCGTTACTGAAATTAATGAACGATAAGAACATTTTAGAGATATGCCGTTACTGAAATTAATGAACGATATGAACATTTTTGAGATATGCCGTTACTGAAATTAATGAACGATAAGAACATTTTTGAGATATGCCGTTACTGAAATTAATGAACGATATGAACATTTTTGAGATATGCCGTTACTGAAATTAATGAACGATAAGAACATTTTTGAGATATGCCGTTACTGAAATTAATGAACGATAAGAACATTTTTGAGATATGCCGTTACTGAAATTAATGAACGATAAGAACATTTTTGAGATATGCCGTTACTGAAATTAATGAACGATATGAACATTTTTGAGATATGCCGTTACTGAAATTAATGAACGATATGAACATTTTTGAGATATGCCGTTACTGAAATTAATGAACGATAAGAACATTTTTGAGATATGCCGTTACTGAAATTAATGAGCGATAAGAACATTTTAGAGATATGCCGTTACTGAAATTAATGAACGATAAGAACATTTTAGAGATATGCCGTTACTGAAATTAATGAACGATATGAACATTTTTGAGATATGCCGTTACTGAAATTAATGAACGATAAGAACATTTTTGAGATATGCCGTTACTGAAATTAATGAACGATATGAACATTTTTGAGATATGCCGTTACTGAAATTAATGAACGATAAGAACATTTTTGAGATATGCCGTTACTGAAATTAATGAACGATAAGAACATTTTAGAGATATGCCGTTACTGAAATTAATGAACGATATGAACATTTTTGAGATATGCCGTTACTGAAATTAATGAACGATAAGAACATTTTTGAGATATGCCGTTACTGAAATTAATGAACGATATGAACATTTTTGAGATATGCCGTTACTGAAATTAATGAACGATAAGAACATTTTTGAGATATGCCGTTACTGAAATTAATGAACGATAAGAACATTTTTGAGATATGCCGTTACTGAAATTAATGAACGATAAGAACATTTTTGAGATATGCCGTTACTGAAATTAATGAACGATATGAACATTTTTGAGATATGCCGTTACTGAAATTAATGAACGATAAGAACATTTTTGAGATATGCCGTTACTGAAATTAATGAACGATAAGAACATTTTTGAGATATGCCGTTAGTGAAATTAATGAGCGATATGAACATTTTTGAGATATGCCGTTACTGAAATTAATGAACGATATGAACATTTTTAAGATATGCCGTTACTGAAATTAATGAACGATATGAACATGTTAGAGATATGCCGTTACTGAAATTAATGAACGATATGAACATTTTTGAGATATGCCGTTACTGAAATTAATGAACGATAAGAACATTTTTGAGATATGCCGTTACTGAAATTAATGAACGATAAGAACATTTTTGAGATATGCCGTTACTGAAATTAATGAACGATATGAACATGTTAGAGATATGCCGTTACTGAAATTAATGAACGATATGAACATTTTTGAGATATGCCGTTACTGAAATTAATGAACGATAAGAACATTTTTGAGATATGCCGTTACTGAAATTAATGAACGATATGAACATTTTTGAGATATGCCGTTACTGAAATTAATGAACGATAAGAACATTTTTGAGATATGCCGTTACTGAAATTAATGAACGATAAGAACATTTTTGAGATATGCCGTTACTGAAATTAATGAACGATATGAACATTTTTGAGATATGCCGTTACTGAAATTAATGAACGATAAGAACATTTTTGAGATATGCCGTTACTGAAATTAATGAACGATAAGAACATTTTAGAGATATGCCGTTACTGAAATTAATGAACGATATGAACATTTTTGAGATATGCCGTTACTGAAATTAATGAACGATAAGAACATTTTTGAGATATGCCGTTACTGAAATTAATGAACGATATGAACATTTTTGAGATATGCCGTTACTGAAATTAATGAACGATAAGAACATTTTTGAGATATGCCGTTACTGAAATTAATGAACGATAAGAACATTTTTGAGATATGCCGTTACTGAAATTAATGAACGATAAGAACATTTTTGAGATATGCCGTTACTGAAATTAATGAACGATATGAACATTTTTGAGATATGCCGTTACTGAAATTAATGAACGATAAGAACATTTTTGAGATATGCCGTTACTGAAATTAATGAACGATAAGAACATTTTTGAGATATGCCGTTAGTGAAATTAATGAGCGATATGAACATTTTTGAGATATGCCGTTACTGAAATTAATGAACGATATGAACATTTTTAAGATATGCCGTTACTGAAATTAATGAACGATATGAACATGTTAGAGATATGCCGTTACTGAAATTAATGAACGATATGAACATTTTTGAGATATGCCGTTACTGAAATTAATGAACGATATGAACATTTTTGAGATATGCCGTTACTGAAATTAATGAACGATAAGAACATTTTTGAGATATGCCGTTACTGAAATTAATGAACGATATGAACATGTTAGAGATATGCCGTTACTGAAATTAATGAACGATATGAACATTTTTGAGATATGCCGTTACTGAAATTAATGAACGATAAGAACATTTTTGAGATATGCCGTTACTGAAATTAATGAACGATATGAACATTTTTGAGATATGCCGTTACTGAAATTAATGAACGATAAGAACATTTTTGAGATATGCCGTTACTGAAATTAATGAACGATATGAACATTTTTGAGATATGCCGTTACTGAAATTAATGAACGATAAGAACATTTTTGAGATATGCCGTTACTGAAATTAATGAACGATATGAACATTTTTGAGATATGCCGTTACTGAAATTAATGAACGATATGAACATTTTTGAGATATGCCGTTACTGAAATTAATGAACGATAAGAACATTTTTGAGATATGCCGTTACTGAAATTAATGAACGATATGAACATTTTTGAGATATGCCGTTACTGAAATTAATGAACGATAAGAACATTTTTGAGATATGCCGTTACTGAAATTAATGAACGATAAGAACATTTTTGAGATATGCCGTTACTGAAATTAATGAACGATAAGAACATTTTTGAGATATGCCGTTACTGAAATTAATGAACGATATGAACATTTTTGAGATATGCCGTTACTGAAATTAATGAACGATAAGAACATTTTTGAGATATGCCGTTACTGAAATTAATGAACGATAAGAACATTTTTGAGATATGCCGTTAGTGAAATTAATGAGCGATATGAACATTTTTGAGATATGCCGTTACTGAAATTAATGAACGATATGAACATTTTTAAGATATGCCGTTACTGAAATTAATGAACGATATGAACATGTTAGAGATATGCCGTTACTGAAATTAATGAACGATATGAACATTTTTGAGATATGCCGTTACTGAAATTAATGAACGATATGAACATTTTTGAGATATGCCGTTACTGAAATTAATGAACGATAAGAACATTTTTGAGATATGGCGTTACTGAAATTAATGAACGATATGAACATGTTAGAGATATGCCGTTACTGAAATTAATGAACGATATGAACATTTTTGAGATATGCCGTTACTGAAATTAATGAACGATAAGAACATTTTTGAGATATGCCGTTACTGAAATTAATGAACGATATGAACATTTTTGAGATATGCCGTTACTGAAATTAATGAACGATAAGAACATTTTTGAGATATGCCGTTACTGAAATTAATGAACGATATGAACATTTTTGAGATATGCCGTTACTGAAATTAATGAACGATAAGAACATTTTTGAGATATGCCGTTACTGAAATTAATGAACGATATGAACATTTTTGAGATATGCCGTTACTGAAATTAATGAACGATATGAACATTTTTGAGATATGCCGTTACTGAAATTAATGAACGATATGAACATTTTTGAGATATGCCGTTACTGAAATTAATGAACGATAAGAACATTTTTGAGATATGCCGTTACTGAAATTAATGAACGATATGAACATTTTTGAGATATGCCGTTACTGAAATTAATGAACGATAAGAACATTTTTGAGATATGCCGTTACTGAAATTAATGAACGATAAGAACATTTTTGAGATATGCCGTTACTGAAATTAATGAACGATATGAACATTTTTGAGATATGCCGTTACTGAAATTAATGAACGATAAGAACATTTTTGAGATATGCCGTTACTGAAATTAATGAACGATAAGAACATTTTTGAGATATGCCGTTACTGAAATTAATGAACGATATGAACATTTTTGAGATATGCCGTTACTGAAATTAATGAACGATAAGAACATTTTTGAGATATGCCGTTACTGAAATTAATGAACGATATGAACATTTTTGAGATATGCCGTTACTGAAATTAATGAACGATAAGAACATTTTTGAGATATGCCGTTACTGAAATTAATGAACGATAAGAACATTTTTGAGATATGCCGTTACTGAAATTAATGAACGATATGAACATTTTTGAGATATGCCGTTACTGAAATTAATGAACGATAAGAACATTTTTGAGATATGCCGTTACTGAAATTAATGAACGATAAGAACATTTTTGAGATATGCCGTTACTGAAATTAATGAACGATATGAACATTTTTGAGATATGCCGTTACTGAAATTAATGAACGATATGAACATTTTTGAGATATGCCGTTACTGAAATTAATGAACGATAAGAACATTTTTGAGATATGCCGTTACTGAAATTAATGAACGATATGAACATTTTTGAGATATGCCGTTACTGAAATTAATGAACGATATGAACATTTTTGAGATATGCCGTTACTGAAATTATTGAACGCTTTATTAATGTATATTAGAAATGATAGAACGTGACTCGTGCTTTTAATAAAGTAAATAGAAATTTAAAAAAAAATCTACTTTCCCAAAAAAGAGGCCATACATAGAAAGGGAATATAAACGTATTGAAAGAGAGAATAGCGAATGAAGAGTTAAATGGTGAATAAAGAGCGAAATGGTGAATAAAGAGCGAAATGGTGAATAAAGAGTTAAATGGTGAATAAAGAGTTAAATGGTGAATAAAGAGGGAAATTGTGAATAAAGAGGGAAATGGCGAATAAAGAGCAAAATGGTGAATAGAGAGCAAAATGGTTAATTAAGAGCGAAATGGTGAATAATGAGCGAAATGGTGAATTAAGAGCGAAATGGTGAATAAAGACCGAAATGGTGAATAAAAAGCGAAACGGTGAATAAAGAGCGAAATGGTGAATAAAAAGCGAAATGGTGAATAAAGAGCGAAATGGTGAATAAAGAGCGAAATGGTGAATTAAGAGCGAAATGGTGAATTAAGAGCGAAATGGTGAATTAAGAGCGAAATGGTGAATAAAGAGCGAAATGGTGAATAAAGAGCGAAATGGTGAATTAAGAGCGAAATGGTGAATTAAGAGCGAAATGGTGAATTAAGAGCGAAATGGTGAATAAAGAGCGAAATGGTGAATAAAAAGCGAAATGGTGAATAAAGAGCGAAATGGTTAATTAAGAGCGAAATGGTTAATTAAGAGCAAAATGGTGAATAAAGAGCGAAATGGTGAATAAAAAGCGAAATGGTGAATAAAGAGCGAAATGGTGAATAAAGAGCGAAATGGTTAATTAAGAGCGAAATGGTGAATAAAGAGCGAAATGGTGAATAAAGAGCGAAATGGTTAATTAAGAGCGAAATGGTTAATTAAGAGCAAAATGGTGAATTAAGAGCAAAATGGTGAATTAAGAGCGAAATGGTGAATTATGTAGACATAAGGTTAATACATTACCTGTTACTAATAACTAGGGTTGTGACAATATGATTTTAAAATCATAGATCCCGAGAATATTAAACATGGAGAGAATACTGATCGTAAGATGCATTTCTCTAACCACGTTCAATATATATCATTGAAATTGTCCAAAATTGTTGGTATTTTCCATCGCATTCGGGATCTTATTCCTGAAGATAATCTGATATCACTCTTCTACACTTTCTATCCATACCTTATATACATATATATATATATTTTATATTGCAATCTTGTTTGGGGTGATACTTACGATGCTCACCTTTTCTCTATTATTGTACTTCTGAAACGCATAATTAGGTAATTACTTCTCAGAATTATCTCACTCATACAACCCCTCTGCTTTATCGCACTGAAATACTTAAGTTTAAAGATGTTTATCAGCTGCTGGTTGGTTAGAAAAAAATGTCAGATTCTATAGACTATTTAAATCATGCCTATAATACTAGAAATCGTTACAATGTACTTTCCTCTGTTCATCACTCAACCCAATGTCAACAGTCGATAACTTTTCAGGGTCCAACTGTATGGAATTCTATCCCTGATCACATACAGTCTTGTTCTAGCTTAACAAACTTCTAGGTAAAATCTAAAGATTACTTAATTGATGGTTATGGTGTTTAGTATGATTATGTAACCTAACATTTTGTATTTTAAATTGTATATAAGCTGTGGCGAAAAGTTTTGTATTAGACTAAAACCATTTTTATATGTTATACTGAAAAGAATTAGATTTTAAATGCCCGGAAAGTTTTACATACTTACATATTGGCTTGAACTCGTTACTTATATCGTAATATGGGCTTGCCCGTCTACGAGTTTATAATTATTGTACTGTACATTTTTTTTATCGTTCAATAAAAAAATTCAATTGAATGGGTTCTACACCAGCGGTATATACTTTTAGTGGGCACTTATTGATAAACTCATAAAATTGGTCTGCTTGATTGAAAGACAACAATGTCTGCTATTGCCGGTGGTTTAATAATTATGTATAATAGTAGCTAAACATGTGAGAAAAACAATGAACTAAAAATAATGATCCACCATCACTCAAGTGATACTTGCTCGCTAAAGGGATAGAGCATTCGATACCATTTCATTTCGTCTATGATATTCAAAATGATTATAAACGCATATTGTCACAATTCTACTCATGGATGCAGAAAAGCTACACCGTGTGGAAAACACGTATATTTCTCTCCAGTCACGCCTAGAGCGTCCAAATGACCCATTTAAGTGTGACATCTGTCTGTCTGTCCGTAAACAATAGGAAGAACATTTCAGAGAAAGTATCAAATTGCAGGTAAAATCTCCTGAAAAGATCTGCATATCGATACACACAAAGAAAGTAGAAACTTAGGAGGAAAATGAAGAGTTCTGAGGAAAAAGGGAAATCTGAAATATTAAAGAAAGTCACCTGCGGCCTGAAGAATTGAAGTGAAATTGGAAAGAAATTATTGAGTGAAGTATTACACATCTTGAGAATCTTGGTGTGATGTCTATTTTTTCCCTCAAAATCTCCAATGAATTATCAATAGTAACTGTATGGACTTTATCATTTTGAAGATTTGTTAAAGTTTAGTTAATATATTAATGAGGTTAGTTAACACTCATAAAATTGACACTCACAATTTTGACACTGCTAGAATTCTAAGCTCACAAATTTGACACTCACAAAATTGACACTCATGATCTTGACATGGAAGATCTTTATGTGTGTTGCTATCAAAAATAAAACTCACAAATTTGACACTCAAAAAATTGACACTCATGATTTTGACACGGCTTGAATTCTAAGCTCACAAATTTGACACTCATGATCTTGACATGGAAGATCTCAATATTGGTGTTGCTATCAAAAATGAAACTCACAAATTTGACGCTCATGATCTTGACATGGAAGATCTCAATGTGTTGCTCTCAAAAATGAATCTCTCCAAAGAGTTAGTTGGTTGACCTTTTCAATCTCTACGTGGTTGGCATACGTACAACCCCTCCCTAGGTCACCAGCATCACCTAGTGTGTGATTACACAAGTACTCGCTCCTATTTAACTAGCACACTAGTAACTCAATACACACTCTTACTAGTAACACAATTCACACTCTTACTAGTAACACAATTCACACTCTTACTTGTAACACAATTCACACTCTTACTTGTAACACAATTCACACTCTTACTTGTAACACAATTCACACTCTTACTTGTAACACAATTCACACTCTTACTTGTAACACAATTCACACTCTTACTTGTAACACAATTCACACTCTTACTTGTAACACAATTCACACTCTTACTTGTAACACAATTCACACTCTTACTTGTAACACAATTCACACTCTTACTTGTAACACAATTCACACTCTTACTTGTAACACAATTCACACTCTTACTTGTAACACAATTCACACTCTTACTTGTAACACAATTCACACTCTTACTTGTAACACAATTCACACTCTTACTTGTAACACAATACACACTCTTACTTGTAACACAATTCACACTCTTACTTGTAACACAATTCACACTCTTACTTGTAACACAATTCACACTCTTACTTGTAACACAATTCACACTCTTACTAGTAACACAATTCACACTCTTACTTGTAACACAATTCACACTCTTACTTGTAACACAATACACACTCTTACCTGTAACACAATTCACACTCTTACTTGTAACACAATTCACACTCTTACTTGTAACACAATTCACTCTTACTTGTAACACAATTCACACTCTTACTTGTAACACAATTCACACTCTTACTTGTAACACAATTCACACTATTAGTTGTAACACAATTCACACTCTTACTTGTAACACAATTCACACTCTTACTTGTAACACAATTCACACTCTTACTTGTAACACAATTCACACTCTTACTTGTAACACAATTCACACTCTTACTAGTAACACAATTCACACTCTTACTTGTAACACAATTCACACTATTAGTTGTAACACAATTCACACTATTAGTTGTAACACAATACACACTCTTACTTGTAACACAATTCACACTATTAGTTGTAACACAATACACACTCTTACTTGTAACACAATTCACACTCTTACTTGTAACACAATTCACACTCTTACTAGTAACACAATTCACACTCTTACTTGTAACACAATTCACACTCTTACTTGTAACACAATTCACACTCTTACTTGTAACACAATTCACACTCTTACTAGTAACACAATTCACACTCTTACTTGTAACACAATTCACACTCTTACTAGTAACACAATTCACACTCTTACTTGTAACACAATTCACACTCTTACTTGTAACACAATTCACACTATTAGTTGTAACACAATACACACTCTTACTTGTAACACAATTCACACTATTAGTTTTAACACAATTCACACTATTAGTTTTAACACAATACACACTCTTACTTGTAACACAATTCACACTCTTACTTGTAACACAATTCACACTCTTACTTGTAACACAATTCACACTCTTACTTGTAACACAATTCACACTCTTACTTGTAACACAATTCACACTCTTACTTGTAACACAATTCACACTCTTACTTGTAACACAATTCACACTCTTACTAGTAACACAATTCACACTCTTACTTGTAACACAATTCACACTCTTACTTGTAACACAATTCACACTCTTACTAGTAACACAATTCACACTCTTACTTGTAACACAATTCACACTCTTACTTGTAACACAATTCACACTCTTCCCTGTAAGAAATCTGGCTATGAAATTTTTCTCATCTTCAATTAGCTACCTGTAAATTAGAATTCAAATGAATCAAAAGTCGGCTTTTGTTTAGATGAAAGCAAAAACAAGTAGCTATGTAAATCTTTTTCAAAATGGACAGTAGCTAACTAAAATAATTTAACAAAGGAAACAAAGAAATAGTTCTCTGATTAGCCAATTGATATTATGATAATACTATATGCATTCCAATTGTAATAAGTTGGAAAAGAAACACGAAATTCAGGAGGGATATTATTTAATTAGTCTGAAAAGTAATAGGAACCTTACAAATGCGTTGCGAGTTGAGTCTCACATGAACTAGCAATTATGCTCTTAACTTCATTCTTATATCGATGCATTTAATTTGATAAAAGACTTGTGCTTTGTGAATTCTTTGAATTAGAAACAGAAAATAAATACATCACAAAATGCGGTGAATTCAAAATTATTCAGCAAGAAATGATGAATTCGACTAATTATTATTTATTGGTAATCGTGTAGACTAAGCGCATGAATGGTAAGGATAGGTATCTATCCATGAATGAGAGACCTACACAGTCAGTCTGCTTACCCATGGATAAGAGACCTACACAGTCAGTCTGCTTACCCATGGATAAGAGACCTACGCAGTCAGTCTGCTTACCCATGGATAAGAGACCTACACAGTCAGTCTGCTTACCCATGGATAAGAGACATACATATACAGTCAGTCTGCTTACCCATGGATAAGAGACATACATATACAGTCAGTCTGCTTACCCATGGATATAACAAAGCAGAAGGAAGAGGAAAGTAGAAAGAAAGATACAAAAGAAAGTTTAAACAACTAAACAAAAACCTAAAACACAACAAATAAGAACGGGTATGGGAAGGTTGGGGTGGATCGGTGATAATGATTCAGACGAGAACGTATAGCTAATTTCAATAATTAAACAGAAACTTAGAAATACTAAGTAACAATTCGTTTAAACACTAACAATTATTCCTTGTAATTTAATAATGACTTAAACATTTAACGTAATAACTACAATAATGACTATTCCTTGTTTCACAATAATGACTATTCCTTGTATCACAATAATGATGATTCCTTGTTTCACAATAATGATTATTCCTTGTTTCACAATAATGACTATTCCTTTTAACACAAGAATGACTATTCCTAGTATCACAATAATGACTATTCCTTGTTTCACAATAATGACTATTCCTTGTTTCACAATAATGACTATTCCTTTTAACACAATAATGACTATTCCTTTTAACACAAGAATGACTATTCCTTTTAACACAAGAATGACTATTCCTTTTAACACAATAATGACTATTCCTAGTATCACAAGAATGACTATTCCTTTTAACACTATAATGACTATTCCTTTTAACACAAGAATGACTATTCCCAGTATCACAATAATGACTATTCCTTTTAACACAATAATGACTATTCCTTTTAACACAATAATGACTATTCCTTTTAACACAAGAATGACTATTCCTTTTAACACAATAATGACTATTCCTTTTAACACAAGAATGACTATTCCTTTTAACACAATAATGACTATTCCTTTTAACACAATAATGACTATTCCTAGTATCACAAGAATGACTATTCCTTTTAACACAATAATGACTATTCCTAGTATCACAAGAATGACTATTCCTTTTAACACAATAATGACTATTCCCAGTATCACAATAATGACTATTCCTTTTAACACAATAATGACTATTCCTTTTAACACAAGAATGACTATTCCCAGTATCACAATAATAACTATTCCTTTTAACACAAGAATGACTATTCCTTCGAGTCCAATGTGAAATTTACATGTAATTATTAATATTGGGATGTGTAGCTACGGAGAGTCATGAACAACAAGGTCTGAGAACTTTGAAACAACAAGAGCAACATAATTCTTAATGGTGTTACTCAGTTTTCCCATTCAACCAATTAACTAACAACCTAATGCTTCTTATATTTGCGTCGCAGTGACAGCAAATAATTCGCAATTCTACCAGACAAATCTTTTTTAGTAAGTTTGACCGTCCTACCCACTGTTAATAATTTGTATGTTTTGTTGTCAAGTTCATGTAATACTGATGTCTTATTAACAGTTGAATTTTGGCGCATCATATTACTAAATTTATCTTTTATCAATTTCCTATCACTCTCTCGGAAATACCTATTTTTTCTACCCAGTTTTGATGGAGAGCTTTCTGATGTCGTTTTGGGAGAGTCTGTATTGAGAGGAATTTTTTCATACTTTCCTGTTCTCCTCTTCTTAGATTTGGGTAGTTCATCGTCTGGAGAGACTGGAGATACGTGGGAATGTTGAGAACTTTTGGAGATATCTGGCTCTGTAAATATTGCCTCAAGTATTTCACTATGGTCTCGAGACGACTTCACTGCACTGACATCGTTGTAGTATGTAGTTCTGCCCTGCTCACGGCTGTGAGTCAGCTGGCGTGCAGTTGCCTCTATTAGGCTCGCATTGCCAGTTTCCTGAATGACAGTGTTGCCAGCTCTTCGCCATGAGTTAGCATTAAATTGAGCAAGCCCAATGTTACATTTTTTTAAGTGCCTTTGACAGATTGACCACGAGCAACTGTTGCTAACAGCATTTCCTACTCCTGTAACGAACACGTAAGTGCAATCAGAAGCAGCCCTAAAAAATTTGACATAGATCTTTATTTGTTCATAAAGATCTTCGAAAGCATGTATATTTGCTGGGCCATTTATAGATGCAGTCTTGTGATCAGATACAACTATTGTAAATTTGTTCCGTCCTTTCTTGTCAGAAGATTTTATAGCCGAATTAAACTCTTCAATAGTCATATGGCATATTGCACCACTTCGCTGGATATTTTCTATTAATAGCCTTACCATTAAATAGTTTCGCACATCTAAATTTTCAGCTGGGCACTGAACATTAGCTATCTCATCTCTAATTGTTACTGCTAATGGACAGTTGAAGTGATTAGAAAGTTTTTCCACTAATTCCTGACGATCTAAATATTTATTCAGATTCATCTTTCCTTTTCTTGCTTTTTTGCAGTCAGATATCAATTTTGCAATAAAGTCAATGAGAGGAATTCTTCTGTTGAATCTGTAGAAATACCTGATAAATTTTTTCAGATCGTTTAAATAAACAACCGCTGTGTCAGGAGATTTGTTAGAGTTAGAGAGAAAGTTAGTGAATTCCACTATCGTGAGTTCAAGGCATTCCTCAGTTTCAGTATCGTCAGGTGAAATTTCCAGTAAATCTACGATGTCAGTCTCAATTTCATTAAAAACATTAGCTATCCTTACTATGTTTTTGAAATGAGAGCTTTCCATGAAACGATTTATACCTTTAAACTTTGATAGGGACTTCCTACAATAGCTAACGTATTTATTGTACTTAACCCAAAACTCATCTGACATCTCAATTTTATCTAATTTGGTTTTCTTTGAGATTTTCATTAACTCGGAAGCGTCTTTTTCTGATATATTATGAAATGTCTTCAGGTGGTGCGTTAATGTTGTGCAAAGTTTGCCACATATGTTACATGTCAATCTGCTCCTCTTCGTTCTTTTTGTATTAGTTGAAAAGAAATTGGCAGACTTCTTGTGGCACTTATGGAAATTCCTCAAATGCCTTAGAATTTGGGCTTTTCCAACCTCTTTGAGGCATAGTTGACAGTGAAATGTTGTGACTGAGGCCACTTCCAATACACTTCGCATTGTGGTTGGATCAAGAGTTATACCTTTCTGTTCATCAGACTCATATTCAACATAATCAGGTTGCTCAGTTTCTTTTCCACCAGTTTCTGGGGACTGACCATCTCTATTTGGAGAATCACAATCGCGCTCTGGAGAATTGTCATCTCGCTCAGTGGTGTCACCAACTTGGTCTGGAGAATCACAAACGCGCTCTGGAGAATTGTCATCTCGCTCAGGGGTGTCACCAACTTGGTCTGTAGAATCACAAACGCGCTCTGGAGAATTGTCATCTCGCTCAGGGGAGTCACCAACTTGGTCAGGAGAATCACAAACGCGCTCTGGAGAATTGTCATCTCGCTCAGGGGAGTCACCAACTTGGTCTGGAGAATCACAAAAGCGCTCTGGAGAATCACAAACGCGCTCTGGAGAATTGTCATCTCGCTCAGGGGAGTCACCAACTTGGTCAGGAGAATCACAAACGCGCTCTGGAGAATTGTCATCTCGCTCAGGGGTGTCACCAACTTGGTCTGGAGAATCACAATCGCGCTCTGGAGAATCACAATCGCGCTCTGGAGAATCACAAACGCGCTCCGAAGAATTGTCATCTCGCTCAGTGCAGTCACCAACAGGGTCTACACAATTTGAATTCTCCATGGTGTCACTGAGCTGGCCTTTGCAATTCTGAGATTTAGGAAACTCCAATTTACGGTAGATGTTAGGATTTTGGCAGGTAGTTCTTTGAGCTTCTTTCTTGGGTGAAAAAATTGGTCTGCAACCAGTGGAAGGTGTTCCAGGGACCCATCCTTTCATTCTCCATGGATACCGGCCAGGTCCATAATTGTATGTTAGCTCTGTTCCTGCAGAGATAGGAATCCGTGTGATAAAACTTGGTACTGGTTTTGAATCAACTGTGACAATTTGTACTCTCAAGTTTGGGTGATGACTATCGTCATTGATAAATTTCGCGTAACCAAGATCATATCTAGCGTCAATGAAATATCTTCTATTGTGCATTTGTATCTCGTACGTATACTCATCTTCTGAGTCATTGCATGCAGAAGATGTATACTCTCCTGAGTAGTAAAGAACGAAAGTCCCTGCTTGAAGATCTTGTGTCGTTATCACACCATATCCTGAAAATAAAAAGTGCTAATCATAATACATTAAAAAAAAAACTCAAAAATTAGAGCTCTGGGTAGCTTATCTTTTTTGATGAATTTGTTGGGAACTTTGGATATAAAAGAAATTGAGTTATTCTAAAATAAATTATTTTAAATCTAAATATTTATTGATAGTAAGTTCTCACAACTCGCATAATCTATTATTGTATGTAATATCCTCATTTAATAAATATACCAGGGCTGTGGAGTCAGAGTCAAAGCTTTTTTGGTGGAGTCGGAGTTAGGAGTCGACAATTTGTACCGACTCCAAGCTATTGATATAAGTCACGAAAATTTAGATCCATTTTATTTGTTGTTCATCATGTTAATATCTTATAAAAACTAATAACTGCTCATAGTCATAGATATGAATTAAATCAATATTTTTAGTTTAAACATTCAAATGACTCAATATTGCTTATAAAATATACACTGTGAAACTGTTTGTTGGAGTTGGAGTCGAAGAAATTCTTTATAAGGAGTTGGAGTAGGAGTTGATAAATTCAAAATGAAGGAGTTGGAGTCGAACATTTTATGTACCGACTCCGCAGCCCTGATATATATATACCCTAGGTTACAAGCAGAAAAAACGAGCAATATATTTGTATAAAAACATAGAAACATTAGAAGCAATAATAAATAAGCTCATTAGTTAACTACAACTGAAATAGGCATAGAAATATACATGAAGATTGTGTGAAAAAATCATCTCCTAGCAACATGTATGCTAAGTTCATTCTTCAAACATACCTTTTGCTCCACATTGAGTAACACGCAAGAAATCAGGTCTTGTGTTCTTCTTCCTGACTTCTGAGAGTAAGTCGAGCTTACGAGGTTTTTTCCTGGTCCCGTACCTTTTATCCATACCTGCACACATAAAAAAAATTATATTCATTGCTACTAGAACTTTTACATTTAATAATGTATCATTAGATTTGCAAATAAAATAGATGTAAATATTCAATAATTAAATATCACCGAGTGATATACAAGATGTAGATAACAGCATAATCAAAATTGGATCATAAAGAATTATAAAGTTTTCTTCTTTGATTACAGTAGAAGTTAAAGTAAAGTTCCTTGAGCTTCTACTTCACAAATACTTTCAAGTATTATCACACTTGATGATTAGAGATTATGCAAATTCATTAAATGGTTATTATAAACTTTAGGTAGCTACAAGGTTGACATCACTTTTTTTTTATTATTATACATATGAATTTTTTTTCCATATGTATCAGGATTTTTATTTATTGTTAGCTAGCTACTAGTAGAATTAGCTAATGATAGTGAGCAAGTGTCAATAAAATGAGTGTGAATTATAGCAAGTGAGCAAGTGTCAATAAAATGAGTGTGAATTATAGCAAGTGAGCAAGTGTCAATAAAATGAGTGTGAATTATAGCAAGTGAGCAAGTGTCAATAAAATGAGTGTGTATTATAGCAAGTGAGCAAGTGTCAATAAAATGAGTTTGTATTATAGCAAGTGAGCAAGTGTCAATAAAATGAGTGTGTATTATAGCAAGTGTCAATAAAATGAGTGTGTATTATACCAAGTGAGCAAGTGTCAATAAAATGAGTGTGTATTATAGCAAGTGTCAATAAAATGAGTGTGTATTATAGCAAGTGTCAATAAAATGAGTGTGTATTATACCAAGTGAGCAAGTGTCAGTAAAATGAGTGTGTATTATAGCAAGTGAGCAAGTGTCAATAAAATGAGTGTGAATTATAGCAAGTGAGCAAGTGTCAATAAAATGAGTGTGTATTATAGCAAGTGAGCAAGTGTCAATAAAATGAGTGTGTATTATAGCAAGTGAGCAAGTGTCAATAAAATGAGTGTATTATAGCAAGTGAGCAAGTGTCAATAAAATGAGTGTGTATTATTGCAAGTGAGCAAGTGTCAATAAAATGAGTGTATTATAGCAAGTGAGCAAGTGTCAATAAAATGAGTGTGTATTATACCAAGCGAGCAAGTGTCAATAAAATGAGTTTGTATTATAGCAAGTGAGCAAGTGTCAATAAAATGAGTGTGCATTATAGCAAGTGAGCAAGTGTCAATAAAATGAGTTTGTATTATAGCAAGTGAGCAAGTGTCAATAAAATGAGTTTGTATTATAGCAAGTGAGCAAGTGTCAATAAAATGAGTTTGTATTATAGCAAGTGAGCAAGTGTCAATAAAATGAGTGTGTATTATAGCAAGTGAGCAAGTATCAATAAAATGAGTGTGTATAATAGCAAGTGAGCAAGTGTCAATAAAATGAATGTGTATTATTGCAAGTGAGCAAGTGTCAATAAAATGAGTGTGTATTATTGCAAGTGAGCAAGTGCCAATAAAATGAGTGTGTATTATTGCAAGTGAGCAAGTGTCAATAAAATGAGTGTGTATTATAGCAAGTGAGCAAGTGTCAATAAAATGAGTGTGTATTATAGCAAGTGAGCAAGTGTCAATAAAATGAGTGTGTATTATAGCAAGTGAGCAAGTGTCAATAAAATGAGTGTGTATTATAGCAAGCGAGCAAGTGTCAATAAAATGAGTGTGTATTATAGCAAGTGAGCAAGTGTCAACAAAATGAGTGTGTATTATTGCAAGTGAGCAAGTGTCAATAAAATGAGTGTGCATTATAGCAAGTGAGCAAGTGTCAATAAAATGAATGTGTATAATAGCAAGTGAGCGAGTGTCAATAAAATGAGTGTGTATTATAGCAAGTGAGCAAGTGTCAATAAAATGAGTGTATTATAGCAAGTGAGCAAGTGTCAATAAAATGAGTGTGTATTATAGCAAGTGAGCAAGTGTCAATAAAATGAGTGTGTATCATAGCAAGTGAGCAAGTGTCAACAAAATGAGTGTGTATTATAGCAAGTGAGCAAGTGTCAATAAAATGAGTGTGTATTATAGCAAGTGAGCAAGTGTCAATAAAATGAGTGTGTATTATAGCAAGTGAGCAAGTGTCAATAAAATGAGTGTGTATTATAGCAAGTGAGCAAGTGTCAATAAAATGAGTGTATTATAGCAAGTGAGCAAGTGTCAATAAAATGAGTGTGTATTATACCAAGTGAGCAAGTGTCAGTAAAATGAGTGTGTATTATAGCAAGTGAGCAAGTGTCAATAAAATGAGTGTGTATTATAGCAAGTGAGCAAGTGTCAATAAAATGAGTGTGTATTATAGCAAGTGAGCAAGTGTCAATAAAATGAGTGTGTATTATAGCAAGTGAGCAAGTGTCAATAAAAGGAGTGTGTATTATAGCAAGTGTCAATAAAATGAGTGTGTATTATAGCAAGTGTCAGTAATATGAGTTTGTATTATAGCTAGTGTCACTAAAATGAGTTTGTATTATAGCTAGTGTCACTAAAATGAGTTTGTATTATAGTAAGTGTCAGTAAAATGAGTGTGTATTTTAACAAGTGTCAGTTAAATGAGTTTGTATTATAGCAAGTGTCAGTAAAATGAGTTTGTATTATAGCAAGTGTCACTAAAATGAGTTTGTATTTTAGTAAGTGTCAGTAAAATGAGTGTGTATTTTAACAAGTGTCAGTTAAATGAGTGTGTATTTTAACAAGTGTCACTAAAATGAGTTTGTATTATAGCAAGTGTCAGTAAAATGAGTTTGTATTACAGCAAGTGTCAGTAAAATGAGTTTGTATTATAGCAAGTGTCACTAAAATGAGTTTGTATCATAACAAGTGCCAGTTATATGAGTTTGTATTATAGCAAGTGTCAGTTATATGAGTTTGTATTATTATTACATAGCTATAGTTTATATTGACGAAAGTAAACATAAATCTGACTGAATTTCTTAATTTTCATATTGATCTACCTATTATTTCATAGATAAACATGCTATTTTTTGTTTTCATTGGGTGCATTTAGTTTCACTTTTTCATATCTATATTTTCTTATGGTATTTAGATACATAATCGTAGCTACCTGTGACACGTAAATTATTGATGTTCTGATCTTCAATTAGTTCATTCAGATCACTTATAATTAAATTTTATTATCATTTGATTGCTTTTCTTCATGTAGTGGATATATCTGCAACTTTTAAAATCTGAGAAATTTCTTATTATAAATAATTGTAATATTTCAATCTATGATATTTGTTATTTTTTTCTCATTTATGATAATTGTACATAAATTTAATTTGTGATCCAAAGTGAATGAGAATATTGATTTTCTAGTTAATATATTCAAAAATATATCCATTCACTTTCAAGGACTCCTGTCTCGACACTATATTGTGAAGAATTAATTCAAATGTTTGTGTGATGAATCCATATAAATTTGGAGGTCTTCATCAATTTATATTTCAAATGGTCCATTACAAAGTATCTCAATTTTCTGTTCTGTTCTGAATTAAATTATATTTTTTTCTTTAGTTTCTTTAGAAGTTATTGATAGCAGAATTTCTTGCTAAACTCACAGTTGATCAATTGCCACACAATAACCTGGTTTGTCTGTAGCTAATTGCTCTAACTCACAGCTGACAAATATCCTGCTTTGTTTGTAGCTAATTGCTCTCTAACTTACAGTTGACAACATGTCCTGATTTGTCTGTAGCTAATTGCTCAAACTTACAGTTGACAACATGTCCTGATTTGTTTGTAGCTAATTGCTCTTACAGTTGACAACATGTCTTGGTTTGTCTGTAGCTAATTGCTCTCTAACTTACAGTTGACAACATGTCCTGATTTGTTTAAGGCTAATTGCTCTAACTTACAGTTGACATGTCCAGATTTGTTTGTAGCTAATTGCTCTAACTTACAGTTGGCAACATGTCCTGATTTCTCTGTAGCTAATTGCTCTTACTTACAGTTGACATGTCCTGATTTGTTTGTAGCTAATTGCTCTAACTTACAGTTGACAACATGTCCTGATTTGTCTGTAGCTAATTGCTCTTACTTACAGTTGACAACATGTCCTGATTTGTTTGTAGCTAATTGCTCTTACTTACAGTTGACAACATGTCCTGATTTGTCTGTAGCTAATTGCTCAAACTTACAGTTGACAACATGTTCTGATTTTTTTGTAGCTAATTGCTCTTACTCACAGTTGACAACATGTCTTGGTTTGTCTGTAGCTAATTGCTCTTATAGTTAACAACATGTCCTGATTTGTTTGTAGCTAATTGCTCTAACTAACAGTTGACACCATATCCTGATTTGTCTGTAGCTAATTGCTCTTACTTACAGTTGACAACATGTCTTGGTTTGTCTGTAGCTAATTGTTCTTACAGTTGACAACATGTTCTGATTTGTCTGTAGCTAATTGCTCTTACTTATAGTTGAGACTTACAGCTACAGACAAACCAGGACATGTTGTCTACTGTGAGTAAGAGCAATTAGCTTCAATCAAATCAGGACATGTTGTCACCTGTAAGAGCAATTAGCTACAGACAAACCAAGACATGTTTTCAACTGTAAGTGAGAGCAATTAGCTACAGACAAACCAAGACATGTTGCCAACTGTAAGTTTGAGCAATTAGCTACAGACAAACCAGGACATGTTTTCAACTATAAGTAAGAGCAGTTAGCTACAGACAAATCAGGACATGTTGTCAACTGTAAGTTTGAGCAATTAGCTACAGACAAACCAGGACATGTTTTCAACTATAAGTAAGAGCAGTTAGCTACAGACAAATCAGGACATGTTGTCAACTGAAAGTTTGAGCAATTAGCTACAGACAAATCAGGACATGTTGTCAACTGGAAGTTCGAGCAATTAGCTACAGACAAATCAGGACATGTTGTCAACTGGAAGTTCGAGCAATTAGCTACAGACAAATCAGGACATGTTGTCAATTGTAAGTTAGAGCAATTAGCTACAGACAAATCAGGACATGTTCTCAACTGAAAGTTAGAGCAATTAGCTACAGACAAATCAGGACATGTTCTCAACTGAAAGTTTGAGCAATTAGCTACAGACAAATCAGGACATGTTGTCAACTGTGAGTTAGAGCAATTAGCTACAAACAAATCAGGACATGTTGTCAACTGTGAGTAAGAGCAATTAGCTACAAACAAATCAGGACATGTTGTCAACTGAAAGTTTGAGCAATTAGCTACAGACAAATCAGGACATGTTGTCAACTGTAAGTAAGAGCAATTAGCTACAGATAAACCAAGACATGTTGTTAACTGTAAGTAAGAGCAATTAGCTACAGACAAATCAGGACATGTTATCAACTGTAAGTAAGAGCAATTAGCTACAGACAAATCAGGACATGTTGTCAACTGTAAGTTTGAGCAATTAGCTACAAACAAAGCAGGACATGTTGTTAACTGAAAGTTCGAGCAATTAGCTACAGACAAATCAGGACATGTTGTCAACTGTAAGTTTGAGCAATTAGCTACAAACAAATCAGGACATGTTTTCAACTGGAAGTTAGAGCAATTAGCTACAGACAAATCAGGACATGTTGTCAACTGTAAGTTAGAGCAATTAGCTACAGACAAATCAGGACATGTTATCAACTGTAAGTAAGAGCAATTAGCTACAGACAAATCAGGACATGTTGTCAACTGTAAGTTTGAGCAATTAGCTACAAACAAAGCAGGACATGTTGTTAACTGAAAGTTCGAGCAATTAGCTACAGACAAATCAGGACATGTTGTCAACTGTAAGTTTGAGCAATTAGCTACAAACAAATCAGGACATGTTTTCAACTGGAAGTTAGAGCAATTAGCTACAGACAAATCAGGACATGTTGTCAACTGTAAGTTAGAGCAATTAGCTACAGACAAATCAGGACATGTTGTCAACTGTAAGTAAGAGCAATTAGCTACAGACAAATCAGGACATGTTGTCAACTGTAAGTAAGAGCAATTAGCTACAGACAAATCAGGACATGTTGTCAACTGTAAGTTTGAGCAATTAGCTACAGACAAATCAGGACATGTTGTCAACTGTAAGTAAGAGCAATTAGCTACAGACAAATCAGGACATGTTGTCAACTGTGAGTTAGAGCAATTAGCTACAAACAAATCAGGACATGTCAACTGTAAGTAAGAGCAATTAGCTACAGACAAATCAGGACATGTTGTCAACTGTAAGTTAGAGCAATTAGCTACAAACAAATCAGGACATGTTGTCAACGTTAAGAGCAATTAGCTACAGACAAACCAAGACATGTTATCAACTGTGAGTAAGAGCAATTAGCTACAAACAAATCAGGACATGTTGTCAACTGTAAGTTTGAGCAATTAGCTACAGACAAATCAGGACATGTTGTCAACTGTGAGTAAGAGCAATTAGCTACAAACAAATCAGGACATGTTGTCAACTGTAAGTAAGAGCAATTAGCTACAGACAAATCAGGAC
>CANNZV010002288.1:0-20615 GCA_947561585.1 Caprella mutica
GTGTAGGCTAGTGTAGGTGTAGGCTAGTGTAGGTGTAGGCTAGTGTAGGTGTAGGCTACTGTAGGTGTAGGCTACTGTAGTTGTAGGCTACTGTAGGTGTAGGCTAGTGTAGGTGTAGGCTACTGTAGGTGTAGGCTAGTGTAGGTGTAGGCTACTGTAGGTGTAGGCTAGTGTAGGTGTAGGCTACTGTAGGTGTAGGCTAGTGTAGGTGTAGGCTAGTGTAGGTGTAGGCTACTGTAGGTGCCTCTAGACAGATCATCTTTAACAATTCTCTTCAAGATAACCTTCCACAACAGCTCCACAGCCTTGCCTTTCATAACTCTACATTGTACCCTTATAGTATAATGCATTGGTACTTACTTACCTTAGAATATAATGCATTGGTACTTACTTACCTTATAATATAATGCATCTGTACTTACTTACCTTATAATATAATGCATTGGTATTTACTTACCTTATAATATAATGCATTGGTACTTACTTACCTTATAATATAATGCATTGGTACTTACTTACCTTATAATATAATGCATCTGTACTTACTTACCTTATAATATAATGCAGTTGTACTCACTTACCTTAGAATATAATGCATTGGTACTTACTTACCTTATAATATAATGCATCTGTACTTACTTACCTTAGAATATAATGCATCTGTACTTACTTACCTTATAATATAAGGTATCTGTACTTACTTACCTTATAATATAGTGTATCTTTACTTACTTACCTTATAATATAATGCAGTTGTACTCACTTACCTTATAATATAATGCATTGGTACTTACTTACCATATAATATAATGCATCTGTACTTTTTTACCTTATAATATAATGCAGTTGTACTTACTTACCTTATAATATAATGCAGTTATACTTACTTACCTTATAATATAATGCAGTTGTACTTAATAACCATATAATATAATGCAGTTGTACTTACTTACCTTATTATTTGGTGAATATAATGCATTGGTACTTACTCACCTTATTATTTGGTGAATATAATGCATTAACAGATTTAAAAGCAAGTCATTGAATTTAAAAAGAATTTTTAATATTGACTTAGACAACTTTGTCTAAAAATAGAAAGATTAGATTTCGTTCATTTGTTTAATTTTATTATCACTGGGGAGTGACAAAATCTTTCTAGACATCATTTAACGATTGCAATCTTTATTATTTCAATTGGCTATTTCAAATATTTTTAAGAGAAAATTACAATGAGGTTAGATTTAATATACCAGTTTTATACTAAAATGATGAAAGTTTGCGGTTTTATTATCAGCTAATTGAGTTTAGAAGACTTTTTTTCTAACTTTTTTTTTAAAGTTACTCTAAATTATTATGCAGAAAACTCAGATGAAAATAAAAAACTTCATCACTAAATGTTTGTGAAATGGTAATAACGAACAAATAAATAAAAATATATGTTATTCGATTTATATCTAAAAAGACTATACAAATTATCTTTTATTTTCAATCCTCCTCAATTTTATCATGAAAAATTAAATTTCCAAACACCACAAAATTCACAATCTCAAAATGAATTTATTTATTCCAGACAATTTAGCCAAATGTTTACTTAGAATTTATATTCTTATAATTTTATCTTAAGAAATCAGAGCAAATAAACAGAACGTTGGTTTCATTATTTCAAAACTAATGGAAAATTATATAAATAATAAAACTCGTTGCTTGCTTGTTTGCTCTGAAGAAATAAGATAAGACAAATTGAGCCTATTTTCCATCGCAATACGTTATTGTTTTATTATAAAGAAGGAAGAGCTTATATTGAATCATACATGATTTAAGACTATAAATTACCGCATGTTTTTCGCTGTCACAGTGAAATGCTAGCGTCAGTTCCCACTGACATGATAGAGTGAGAGTTTGCCTAACGAATCACAGATAGTGTAGTTAATTAGGAAGTTAATTTCAATGTGACGTCACGTGAAAAATAGTATAGGATTATCTTGGCTACAATATATACATATATATATATTTATATTTATTATTGGGTAATTTAGTTTATTTACATCATTATATGATGTAGCACTTGAACAAAATCTACAAGGATACTATACAGGTATCTACGTCACACTTCACCCCCCATAAATGGTAAAAGAGAGCACACTTCACTCTATAGATGGTAAAGAGAGCACACTTCACCCCATAGATGGTAAAAGAGAGAGAACACTTCACCCCATAGATGGTAAAAGAGAGAGCACACTTCACCCCATAGATGGTAAAGAGAGCACACTTCACCCCATAGATGGTAAAGAGAGCACACTTCACCCCATAGATGGTAAAGAGAGCACACTTTACCCCATAGATGGTAAAGAGAGCACACTTCACCCCATAGATGGTAAAGAGAGCACACTTCACCCCATAGATGGTAAAAGAGAGAGCACACTTCACCCCATAGATGGTAAAAGAGAGAGCACACTTCACCCCATAGATGGTAAAGAGAGCACACTTCACTCCATAGATGGTAAAGAGAGCACACTTCACCCCATAGATGGTAAAAGAGAGAGCACACTTCACCCCATAGATGGTAAAAGAGAGAGCACACTTCACCCCATAGATGGTAAAGAGAGCACACTTCACCCCATAGATGGTAAAGAGAGCACACTTCACCCCATAGATGGTAAAAGAGAGACACTTCACCCCATAGAAGGTAAAGAGAGCACACTTCACCCCATAGATGGTAAAAGAGAGCACACTTCACCCCATAGATGGTAAAGAGAGCACACTTCACCCCATAGATGGTAAAGAGAGCACAGTTCACCCCATAGATGGTAAAAGAGAGCACACTTCACCCCATAGATGGTAAAAGAGAGCACACTTCACCCCATAGATGGTAAAGAGAGCACACTTCACCCCATAGATGGTAAAAGAGAGACACTTCACCCCATAGATGGTAAAGAGAGCACACTTCACCCCATAGATGGTAAAAGAGAGCACACTTCACCCCATAGATGGTAAAGAGAGCACACTTCACCCCATAGATGGTAAAGAGAGCACAGTTCACCCCATAGATGGTAAAAGAGAGCACACTTCACCCCATAGATGGTAAAAGAGAGCACACTTCACCCCATAGATGGTAAAGAGAGCACACTTCACCCCATAGATGGTAAAAGAGAGAGCACACTTCACCCCATAGATGGTAAAGAGAGCACACTTCACCCCATAGATGGTAAAGAGAGCACACTTCACCCCATAGATGGTAAAGAGAGCACACTTCACCCCATAGATGGTAAAGAGAGCACACTTCACCCCATAGATGGTAAAGAGAGCACAGTTCACCCCATAGATGGTAAAAGAGAGCACACTTCACCCCATAGATGGTAAAAGAGAGCACACTTCACCCCATAGATGGTAAAGAGAGCACACTTCACCCCATAGATGGTAAAAGAGAGAGCACACTTCACCCCATAGATGGTAAAGAGAGCACACTTCACCCCATAGATGGTAAAGAGAGCACACTTCACCCCATAGATGGTAAAGAGAGCACACTTCACCCCATAGATGGTAAAGAGAGCACACTTCACCCCATAGATGGTAAAAGAGAGTACACTTCACCCCATAGATGGTAAAAGAGAGCACACTTCACCCCATAGATGGTAAAGAGAGCACACTTCACCCCATAGATGGTAAAAGAGAGCACACTTCACCCATAGATGGTAAAGAGAGCACACTTCACCCCATAGATGGTAAAGAGAGCACACTTCACCCCATAGATGGTAAAAGAGAGCACACTTCACCCCATAGATGGTAAAAGAGAGCACACTTCACCCCATAGATGGTAAAGAGAGCACACTTCACCCCATAGATGGTAAAAGAGAGAGCACACTTCACCCCATAGATGGTAAAGAGAGCACACTTCACCCCATAGATGGTAAAGAGAGCACACTTCACCCCATAGATGGTAAAGAGAGCACACTTCACCCCATAGATGGTAAAAGAGAGCACACTTCACCCCATAGATGGTAAAGAGAGCACACTTCACCCCATAGATGGTAAAGAGAGCACACTTCACCCCATAGATGGTAAAAGAGAGCACACTTCACCCCATAGATGGTAAAGAGAGCACACTTCACCCCATAGATGGTAAAGAGAGCACACTTCACCCCATAGATGGTAAAAGAGAGCACACTTCACCCCATAGATGGTAAAGAGAGCACACTTCACCCCATAGATGGTAAAGAGAGCACACTTCACCCCATAGATGGTAAAGAGAGCACACTTCACCCCATAGATGGTAAAAGAGAGCACACTTCACCCCATAGATGGTAAAGAGAGCACACTTCACCCCATAGATGGTAAAGAGAGCACAGTTCACCCCATAGATGGTAAAAGAGAGCACACTTCACCCCATAGATGGTAAAAGAGAGCACACTTCACCCCATAGATGGTAAAGAGAGCACACTTCACCCCATAGATGGTAAAAGAGAGCACACTTCACCCCATAGATGGTAAAGAGAGCACACTTCACCCCATAGATGGTAAAGAGAGCACACTTCACCCCATAGATGGTAAAGAGAGCACACTTCACCCCATAGATGGTAAAGAGAGCACAGTTCACCCCATAGATGGTAAAAGAGAGCACACTTCACCCCATAGATGGTAAAAGAGAGCACACTTCACCCCATAGATGGTAAAGAGAGCACACTTCACCCCATAGATGGTAAAAGAGAGAGCACACTTCACCCCATAGATGGTAAAGAGAGCACACTTCACCCCATAGATGGTAAAGAGAGCACACTTCACCCCATAGATGGTAAGAGAGCACACTTCACCCCATAGATGGTAAAGAGAGCACACTTCACCCCATAGATGGTAAAGAGAGCACAGTTCACCCCATAGATGGTAAAAGAGAGCACACTTCACCCCATAGATGGTAAAGAGAGCACACTTCACCCCATAGATGGTAAAGAGAGCACACTTCACCCCATAGATGGTAAAAGAGAGAGCACACTTCACCCCATAGATGGTAAAGAGAGCACACTTCACCCCATAGATGGTAAAGAGAGCACACTTCACCCCATAGATGGTAAAGAGAGCACACTTCACCCCATAGATGGTAAAGAGAGCACACTTCACCCCATAGATGGTAAAAGAGAGTACACTTCACCCCATAGATGGTAAAAGAGAGCACACTTCACCCCATAGATGGTAAAGAGAGCACACTTCACCCCATAGATGGTAAAAGAGAGCACACTTCACCCATAGATGGTAAAGAGAGCACACTTCACCCCATAGATGGTAAAGAGAGCACACTTCACCCCATAGATGGTAAAAGAGAGCACACTTCACCCCATAGATGGTAAAAGAGAGCACACTTCACCCCATAGATGGTAAAGAGAGCACACTTCACCCCATAGATGGTAAAAGAGAGAGCACACTTCACCCCATAGATGGTAAAGAGAGCACACTTCACCCCATAGATGGTAAAGAGAGCACACTTCACCCCATAGATGGTAAAGAGAGCACACTTCACCCCATAGATGGTAAAAGAGAGCACACTTCACCCCATAGATGGTAAAGAGAGCACACTTCACCCCATAGATGGTAAAGAGAGCACACTTCACCCCATAGATGGTAAAAGAGAGCACACTTCACCCCATAGATGGTAAAGAGAGCACACTTCACCCCATAGATGGTAAAGAGAGCACACTTCACCCCATAGATGGTAAAAGAGAGCACACTTCACCCCATAGATGGTAAAGAGAGCACACTTCACCCCATAGATGGTAAAGAGAGCACACTTCACCCCATAGATGGTAAAGAGAGCACACTTCACCCCATAGATGGTAAAAGAGAGAGCACACTTCACCCCATAGATGGTAAAAGAGAGAGCACACTTCACCCCATAGATGGTAAAGAGAGCACAGTTCACCCCATAGATGGTAAAGAGAGCACACTTCACCCCATAGATGGTAAAGAGAGCACACTTCACCCCATAGATGGTAAAAGAGAGCACACTTCACCCCATAGATGGTAAAGAGAGCACACTTCACCCCATAGATGGTAAAGAGAGCACACTTCACCCCATAGATGGTAAAAGAGAGCACACTTCACCCCATAGATGGTAAAGAGAGCACACTTCACCCCATAGATGGTAAAGAGAGCACACTTCACCCCATAGATGGTAAAAGAGAGCACACTTCACCCCATAGATGGTAAAGAGAGCACACTTCACCCCATAGATGGTAAAGAGAGCACACTTCACCCCATAGATGGTAAAAAAGCCTCTACTCTGACATTGATTGGCATGGGTCTGATGTTTGTTATTGGGTTTTGGTAATTACACAAATGGTCTGTCTGTCTGGTCACTAAAGGCAGAACTACCTGATCCCTAATGTGGTTAGGCTGATGACTTAATTATCGGACACTATCATGTTATTCGTTCATAAGGTTTAAGTTGCTATTATCAAGAAATATTTCTACGAGTCTATGACAATCGACCCTTTGAGGACGGATGTAGACTATAGTCTTAATGATTTTCAAATTGTCTTTAGGATATTTATACGTAATTTTTCATGATATTTTCAGAAGAGCTACTTTGAGATAATTGTCAGAAGATGTAACATTGATTATGTTTTAATTTTATATGCCATTAACCCTCACAGAAGCGACAGAGGGGACATTTTTTGATGGAATAAAAATTATTGAAATAATGCACTTTTTTATTTTATGACCCCTGAATAATATACTTTTATTAAAAGTAAAAATTATATTGTATCAGAACATAATTCAGGAAGGAAAGGGTTTAATATACACAATAGATGAATATTAAATGAGCATTTTAATAATTTTGATCAATTCCCCAAGCATGTATTACCTGCTTGGCTTGGTGAATTGTACAAAAATGATGCTATAACTTGCAATGAGGTACCAGCAGTAAATGCATTTTTAATATTGACCAAATTATAAATATCAAATATTAATGAGAAAGTTTATTTAACTCGATTTGTATTAGAAATACATTATAACTAATCTTTCATAGGCAAATCTACCAAAGAAATTAGTCATATAGAACACTAATGGTTTAACAAGTTTCCTCTAGCACTTTGTCCCTCTAAACCAGAGAGACAAATCAACTTAGAGGGGTTCACTTCCCCCCCCCCCCCTCTCCTCTATAAAAACTGTGTCAATCTTTGGCCCCTTACGAAGTTTAGCGAAAGTTCGAACAGTGGCCGAAGATCTGAATGGTGACTTGGATATTCGACTGTGAGTGATGGTGTCGAGGTAGAGAAATTTACAAAAATCTTTCTTCGAGACAACAATTTAAAGTAAATACGATAAAAAATATAAAAGTTGATTTGTTTCTCCTAAACTCTTGTCTAGATAATCAACTCCTGCCAAACGTACGAACTCCAAATTATAACTATCAATAATATTACTTTTTTACTCGAATGCACGTCCTTTTTTACTTCAAAAGTTATTGTTTTCGACAAACTTTAAAATAAAATAGACAAGTTATTATTAATGATCCATATTTATAAGTTTCTTAATTACTTTTTTTTTCTGATAATAATGTTATTTTTAGTATTAGGACATGATTATTCTTAGTGAGACTATAAAATCTTTAAATTTTCTAATTAAAAGGATCTTCAGGACGTGTGACCTATTTGGTTCATAAGACAGCTAATGGTTACAAAAAAGACCTCATATAGTTACTGTCTGTGAAAAAAATATTTATTAATTATATTTTATTAATCGCAATGAAGTGCTTTAAATTTATCACTCAATACTGGAAAGAAAATATATGAATAATTAAAACTCGTATACTTCAGAGAGTTAAATGTAACATACTTCTTCAGAGAATAGCCAAAATTTAATTAAACTTATTCATTAAACTTAAATTTCTTATTTATTTCTAAACTCACTATTTGATTATTTTCATTTTCTCTATTCTTCCCAATATAAATTCAATCGTTAATTTGAGTTATTTCAATTTCCCTAACCATTAAACTAATATCAATTAACCTTCACGAAATATAAAGATTACTAGCTTCCTTGAAAAGGTAATAAATTGCCTAATAATATCCGAGGTCAAATCTATAAATAAAGAACCAACAAAGTTTAGTTCTAATCCTGTGGCAGCATTCGAATAAGCAACCATCCTTGGGTTAAAGGTTGCAAGGTACAAGGTGACCAGAGTACAATAAACTGAAAACTGACTACCCCACACACACCCCTTTTATTCGACCAAACCTGTGTGCGAGATATTCACTCTTCCATCCTTTCACTACTTACCATCCTTTCTATTACCATGTGAACTTAGAGTTAGTGATGATAACACAATATCACCATTAAGATTTGATGTAGCGACTGTACCCTCGACAGGCACTCTATGGTTTAGTTCAGATGACAGCCAATAGCAAGGCAGAGATTCGCCAAGGTCACCTGAATATTGATTATCCCAAGAAGGAGTAGAGAGAGTGAGGTGTTTAACCGGAACGAGAACTGCCAATGTTAAAGGTAAGGACTTCAGGTATAACAACAGCAATGTTAAAGGTAAGGACTACAGGTATAACAGCAGCAATGTTAAAGGTAAGGACTACAGGTATAACAGCAGCAATGTTAAAGGTAAGGACTACAGGTATAACAGCAGCAATGTTAAAGGTATGGACTTCAGGTATAACAGCAGCAATGTTAAAGGTAAGGACTACAGGTATAACAGCAGCAATGTTAAAGGTAAGAACTACAGGTATAACAGCAGCAATGTTAAAGGTAAGGACTACAGGTATAACAGCAGCAATGTTAAAGGTATGGACTTCAGGTATAACAGCAGCAATGTTAAAGGTAAGGACTACAGGTATAACAGCAGCAATGTTAAAGGTAAGAACTACAGGTATAACAGCAGCAATGTTAAAGGTAAGGACTACAGGTATAACAACAGCAATATTAAAGGTAAGGACTACAGGTATAACAGCAGCAATGTTAAAGGTAAGGACATCAGCTATAAATAGCAATATTGATAACATCAATCATATCTGTACTCAAATCGTGTGCTACATCGAATAACAATTCACAGTTCATGGAATATTCTTTCTTTATCATACAGTTCACTCTGATCCGTAGTAAAGCAAGAATATTTTCTGAAACTAATTTTAGAATTGATGAATTAAATGATATTCAATCTTCAGTTAAATAATGCATTTCATTGCTATAATCAATAGAGTGATTCTAACTGATTTAATATTATCAGAGAAATGTGTCTCCATGGATCAAGAGAAGGTTTCAACTTATTTCTGGAGTGTTCTTATACTCCAGAGAGTTTCACCGGTACTCTTAGGTTGAATATATTTTAAAATGTTTAATGAACATTCGATCGTCAGGATTGGAATAGTTTCTCAAGCTGTATTACTGGACATATTCATGGACTGACGATGGATAAACATCTTACTTTTTGAAAGTTTAAACCTAAAAATATTTTCATCGTAGTGATTTTAATAACCATCTTAATTAAAAACTTGTTTGGCTATAATATTTGATTATTATAGCCTACACTATAACCATTTATAATCACTTGATTATTTCAACAAGAAATTAGAATGAGAAGTGCAGTGAAAAACATAGCTATTCAATAGCAATAGTTTAGTAATAGCTTCACTATTTTAGTACAGTGAGGAGAATTACACTGAAACTAAAAATATCTTAGGTTGTATTATTACTGAAAAGTACTGTTCGATACTAAAATAAACATTTTATTATTTATATTCATACAATACTATTTTCCTCTTTTAATGATATAAAATAATTGGTTATAAACTGAAAAAAAAAAGGAATTATAATTTGTAGTAAATGATAAATGGTGAACTCGAGTCAAAAGTTCGAGTCCCTAGGCAGGTGATATTATTTTTATTCTTTCAATTGATAAATAGTTTCTAAATTCATAGGCTAATTAGGCGATGATGCAATAAATTCTTTTTTTGGTGACTATCAAAAATTCTCTAAATTCCCTATCGGAAAATTACATTATAAACGATTATTGGTTTTGACCGATGATTACAGTACAGTCAACAATAATAATGTCATCTCTCCACGACGATAATCCATCGTAATTTATAATGTGTTGAAACCACACTAGTATTCAATCGTGTTTCGTCGGACATATCAACAAAAAAAATTATAACGATGACGTAATTTGTTTTTAATATTAACATAAAATACGACCTGTATTCACCGTAATGGACAATAACAAACGATCTACCGATAATAAAATCGCACTGCATGGTCTCCTATAAAATGGTCATACCATATTCCCATAATATTCCATATCATTCCCTTTTTTACTTTCAATTTATCTCTTATCAATATTCCAGTTTCTACAAAAAAATTAAAAAGCAAACATTTCCTCAGGGTCACAGACATGGAACATTCCTAAGGAATTCTAACGGAAAATCGTGTACATCATTTTTTGTGGCCTCGGATATAATTGTCATGCAACTGATATTGTTATTGATGTGAATTGAACATTGATGTGTATTGAACATTGATTTGTATTGAACATTGATGTGAGTTGAAACTCAGCATGGATGTCTAACAGTAGTCAATATTAATTCATTTTCAACAGTAATTCATATACAACATTAATTCATATTCAACATTAATTCATATTCAACATTAATTCATATTCAACATTAATTCATATTCAACATTAATTCATATTCAACATTAATTCATATTCAACATTAATTCATATTCAACATTAATTCATATTCAACATTAATTCATATTCAACATTAATTCATATTCAACATTAATTCATATTCAACATTAATTCATATTCAACATTAATTCATATTCAACATTAATTCATATTCAACATTAATTCATATTCAACATTAATTCATATTCAACATTAATTCATATTCAACATTAATTCATATTCAACATTAATTCATATTCAACATTAACTCATATACAACATTAATTCATATTCAACATTAATTCATATTCAACATTAATTCATATTCAACATTAATTCATATTCAACATTAATTCATATTCAACATTAATTCATATTCAACATTAATTCATATTCAACATTAATTCATATTCAACATTAATTCATATTCAACATTAATTCATATTCAACATTAATTCATATTCAACATTAATTCATATTCAACATTAATTCATATTCAACATTAATTCATATTCAACATTAACTCATATACAACATTAATTCATATTCAACATTAATTCATATTCAACATTAATTCATATTCAACATTAATTCATATTTCACATTAATTCATATTCAACATTAATTCATATTCAACAATATTGTATTTTGATTTTCAATTTTGAAGAATTCTGATTTTCAAATTTAATGATGACTCATCATTTTCCAAATTCCAAACAGGTCTTTAATTAATATTTGTGAACGGTATTTTATACATTAAGATGCAAATGGCTACTGAGATAAGTTTTTATTTGCTACACATAAAGACAACACCCAACATTCTTTGGTACATTGTGAGACATGCAAAAAATGCATTGCAAATAATAGAATAAAGAGTTGCCCTTCACTGAATGATGGTAACTCTTCACTGGGTGATGGTAACCTTTCACTGAGTGATGGTAACCCTTCACTGGGTGATGGTAACCCTTCACTGGGTGATGGTAACCCTTCACAGAGTGATGGTAACTCTTCACTGAGTGATGGTAACCCTTCACTGGGTGATGGTAACCCTTCACTGGGTGATGGTAACCCTTCACTGGGTGATAGTAACCCTTCACTGAGTGATGGTAACTCTTCACTGGGAGATGGTAACCCTTCACAGAGTGATGGTAACTCTTCACTGAGTGATGGTAACCCTTCACTGGGTGATGGTAACCCTTCACTGGGTGATGGTAACCCTTCACTGGGTGATAGTAACCCTTCACTGAGTGATGGTAACCCTTCACTGAGTGATGGTAACTCTTCACTGAGTGATGGTAACCCTTCACTGAGTGATGGTAACCCTTCACTGAGTGATGGTAACCCTTCACTGAGTGATGGTAACCCTTCACTGAGTGATGGTAACCCTTCACTGAGTGATGGTAACTCTTCACTGAGTGATGGTAACCCTTCACTGAGTGATGGTAACTCTTCACTGAGTGATGGTAACCCTTCACTGAGTGATGGTAACCCTTCACTGAGTGATGGTAACTCTTCACTGAGTGATGGTAACCCTTCACTGAGTGATGGTAACTCTTCACTGAGTGATGGTAACCCTTCACTGAGTGATGGTAACCCTTCACTGAGTGATGGTAACCCTTCACTGAGTGATGGTAACCCTTCACTGAGTGATGGTAACCCTTCACTGGGTGATAGTAACTCTTCACTGAGTGATGGTAACCCTTCACTGAGTGATGGTAACCCTTCACTGAGTGATGGTAACCCTTCATTGAAAAAAATTAAAATAAATAAATATGTTAAATCTTTTCTAGATATAAATTTATCATTTAATAAACACGTGAAATGAACCTTATTTTGTCGAAGTAATTCAAAATTTAATTCGTTGATAAATATCAATAACGTCATAACCTTAAAATGGTGAATTTTAGGTTAGGTTCAATTAACCATGTTATTATTTACAAACTTTCATATATAAGAAAAGTTCATCAAAACTCTATGCATGATATTGTAATTAATTTAAAGGGATGACAAGAATGGAAGCTAGAGCTGCCCGGTGAAAAAGGAACATTTTTCAAACAGGCCATAATGGAAATTAATGAATATATTTCTAAAGTGTGAGAAATGAGTTGTTTCCTATTTTATTTTTTAAAAATGGATATTTGTACTAAGATCGGCTTCTGTTCAAACTAGAATAAAAAATTTGCTCTAAACTTCATAATTAGAATTAATTGTTTTAATAATATAGTTTATAGTAATATAGTATAGTGCATTGATTGTGAGTATATCAGGCAAGTGGATATAATTATGTACAAAGTGATGTAAATAACAATTATTTTATTACTATTTATGACACTGTACACACGATCGAAATAACTCCTTCTATAAAAATGATTAATTTTAATCAAAGATAAAAAAAATCAATATTTTGAATTCAAACATGAATTTGCTTTTCATAATTTTAATAATTTTAATATTTCGCATCAAGAGATATTTAAGTATTTCATGAATTTTACAGTAAGTATTATTTCATAATACTCTATCTTTAAATAAATAACAAGTTTCTTATTTACAGGTAACTCTATGCCTTTTTTCTCCCCATATAGTATATATTCAAAACTCATATCAAAAGAAGTACTAATAACATTTAACAGAATTATATACTATATAATAATCGACTATGATTTTATTATATAGTCTATAATACTCTATATACATTATATATATATAATAAATCCTACTAAATACCATATATGCTGCAAAACGATTTTGACGAATAAAGTAGCGATACTGGTGGGAAAAATGAGCTATGAAGTGTTTCTATTGAAATTATACATTATAAATATAATAAATAAATTTAATAACAGTAAAGTACACAATTCGAAGGAAAGTAAAATACTATTAGGTAAGTTACGAATTATCGGTCAGTTTCACATCTTCGGTCATATAAGAAAAAACTATATACAATATATACATATATAATGATAATAAAATCATAATTATCCATGATATATGCATTATGCAGGTATAATGAATAGCATTTAAATAAATAACAAAACAATTATTATTTCTTTTTTCCTAAAATTGAGAAATAATTCGTAACTTGCCCAAATAACAAACATTTCTAAGTAAAACAGTAAGAGTGTTTCTATGAATTAGTTACATATATAATTTAACACCTCTTATGCCCTTATATAAGTTATCCCTTATTATTCATTAGGGCAGAGGGGAGTGGTTGCCATTAGGACTGTAGAAGTGCCCTAAGGGTCCATCTCCCGGCACACCCAATCCTCTGTCCACACCATAAGTCCTTTCCACGAACAAACCTGACGCTCACAGCTGAATTAGCGGCACACCCAATTGAACACTACTTGAGGAACGCACTCAGAGGGAGGAACCGCAAACGCGAGCAACACGCCCGTAGAGGGCAGGTCCTGACGGCGCTACAGTTTCGAGTGTCCGCCACCGCAAAGAAGCTTTCTTTCGCCCAATAGTCAGTAATGGAGAGTTTTAAGGCGAAACTCATTGTCTTCTTGAAAATTGGCGACGCCTACATCTCTTTTTTGTGCTCCCTTTTAGTTTACCTCATGAAAGTAGTATAGTTTTACGCAACTAAATTATTACAATTGTAACGCCCTGTGGTGCGTAGTATACGAAGAGGTAGGTAATAATATTCATTTATAGTTATTAGAATTAGTTATTTGTTTAAAATGAATCAATACATTAAGGTTCAACTTTCACATCTATTTATTTACCAACACTGATAAAGATTTAAATAATTTGGGCGGGACGAACTTATATTGAGTTTTTAAATGGGCAAACGTATGGAGGAGATACTGCGAAAACTGTTAGAAAATATAGTGATTAAAGTAGGAATAATATAAATTACGATAAATTAGTAAATAAATAATATTTATGGAACCTATTACCGATACCATTCGCATGTATCTGTCAGATGTATCTACGCGTATCGTGTGTACCTGATTTACAAATCACGTAACTATTTTCAGTTAAAATGGGCGTAGTCGGTTTACTTTATAATGTCTTCCTTACAAAGTAGTTCAATCGGTTTTCGATAACGATTTACAAACGATGTTGACCGATGAATATCGTTTGTATTAGAAAAGGGCGGATCCACCATTGCTTTAACGTCCTTAATAACACCTTTAGTTTTCACTTAAAGTCACATTGTACAGAATTGGAGAGAAAAACCATTAGTGGGCTATTTGATACTTTATTAGTATGTTATTTGATACTTTTATTAGTATGCTTTTTGATATTTTTCTTAATATGCTTTTTGATATTTTTCTTAATATGCTTTTTGATACTTTTATTAGTATGATATTGTATACTTATATTAGTATGTTATTTCATGCTTTTATTAGTGACTATTGATTCTTTTTATAAGTATAATAGATGATTATATTTTATATATATTCTAATTACCATACGGTTAACATGCATAAATTGCACATTTTGAAGATAGCATACTAATAAAATTTTATCATTAGACAAAATCTCTGAATTTATCTACGATATAATAAGGTTAATTATTAAAGGTATGATGTACTTAATTCATATCCAACAATTAGGCAATTAGAAATATTAATAAGCTAATCATTTAAAATTTATTCAAGCTGTTCGATGGACAAACATGGCTTGTTATATTATTCAATTAATAATTGTATGTTTGTAAATTATAAACAATAATTAGAGAATCCTCGTATGAATAAATCATTTAAATCAAGAAAGTCAACAGTCACTGCTTTATAATTCAGTTATTTCAAAAACACACAAAACGTAACTGCATGGATGATTAAGATTAATATTATGGTTAAAAAAACTGAAATATTACATTTCTAAAATCTACACTACTAAGAATTCATTAAATCTAGCACACACTGAAGAATAGTTTCGAAAAGAAACCATAAAAATGTTAATTTCAATAATTCATATCGTATTACCTTAGTCATTAAAATATCAAATATTTCTGATATCACTAGTTGGTATTACTAGTACTGGTTACTACTGCCAAAACTAGTTACAAGTGCATGGGTACTTCACTAGTTACAAGTGCATGGAAACTTCACTAGTTACTAGTGTATGGACAGCTTCACTAGTTACTATAGTGCATGAACACTTCACTAGTTACTAGTGCATGGACAGCTTCACTAGTTACTATAGTGCATGAACACTTCACTAGTTACTAGTGCATGGACAGCTTCACTAGTTACTATAGTGCATGAACACTTCACTAGTTACTAGTGCATGGACAGCTTCACTAGTTACTATAGTGCATGAACACTTCACTAGTTACTAATGTATGGGCACTCCACTAGTTACTAGTGCATGGACAGCTTCACTAGTTACTAGTGTATGGGCATTTCACTAGTTACTATAGCGCATGGACACTTCACTAGTTACTAGTTGACGCCTTTTCTATCATTGCTAAATAGGGAAAATTGCTACGACTATAAAAAGGAATTGCGACAGTTGTACCTATACACCTTCTCACGAGCTGTGATGGTAATTATTATGGGGCACTGTTTGTCATAGCACATAGGTATAATGGGGCACTGTTTGTCATAGCACATAGGTATAATGGGGCACTGTTTGTCATAGCACATAGGTATAATGGGGCACTGTTTGTCATAGCACATAGGTATAATGGGGCACTGTTTGTCATAGCACATAGGTATAATGGGGCACTGTTTGTCATAGCACATAGGTATAATGGGGCACTGTTTGTCATAGCACATAGGTATAATGGGGCACTGTTTGTCATAGCACATAGGTATAATGGGGCACTGTTTGTCATAGCACATAGGTATAATGGGGCACTGTTTGTCATAGCACATAGGTATAATGGGACGTAGTATACAATAGCACTTTGTATATAATAGGATACTGGTAATAATTAATAGGACATTGTTCCTCATGGGACACTGTTTGTCATAGAATATTGTATATAATGGCAGTATAGTATAAAACAGGACATTGATTATAATGGGACACCGGAAATAATAGGACACTGTTAATAATAGGACACTGTTAATAATAGGACACTGGGAATAATAGGACACTGTTAATAATAGGACACTGTTAATAATAGAACATTGTTTATTGAGGACACTGCTTATGAGAGCTCTGTTTATAATTAGACACTATCTGCATCTAATGGGACACTGTATATCAAGGAACACTGTGTATAATGGGACACTGTGTATAATGGGACACTATTTACAGTGAGACAATGCTCTATAAAGAGTCACTATTTATAATGGGTCACTAATTCTAATGATGTTCTTCATTTGCTCTGTTTATTTTTCACCATATTATTGGGTGTTTTTTTATTAGATATCACATTATGGGTCACTGTCAATATTATGAGTTGTTTGTTAAGCGTTTTAGAAGCCTCTTTAGGGTGGTTTATATGCCATAATATTATCTCTTATCTAAATACTTTGATAGCAATCACAGTTTAGATAGAAGTATCAATATTGACGGATGAGCTGTTCTAGTTGTGTTGACCGTAGATCTGCTCTAAGGATTTAAGTTGTAACGCCTTCAATAGGGCGTTGTGATAGTTTCTCGGAGATTACGCAAATAAATTTTGTGGAACCTTGTACTAACAAAGTCATAAGTTACCTTATTGCATAATTCATGTGTTTGGTAGTTTTTTCAGTGCTAACTCAGTGTGACAATGTGAACGCTAATAGATCTGCAGATTGGCTAACTAATTCACTTAGAATTTGCAGATGTAGCAAAGAAATACCATGTCTGGTTTCCTAAGGCGTTTTCTTTATTAGTTTACTACAGTTGATGATTTACTCCGCCATTTGCTCCCAATTTAAACAATATCGTTAATGCTTTCATGGAGAAAACTGTATTATTATATGAAGATTATATATTTATTAATCAAATAATTTGAATCATGAAAAGCATTGATTAATTAAATTAAGTTTATTTTTTCTACTATATATATTAAACACCCTTTTATTTGGTAATTTTTCTTTGATAGTATTTTTAAAGATATGGTAGTATACTATTGTTGGAAAATAATTTTTTGATCGTTATTTAACAATTTTTAAAAACTTTTAACACTTATTGACAAATGAGAACTGTTAACACCCAAATTAAACTATTAGCAATAAGTTATTTTGAATATTATCTTTTATATCAAGTTAATATGTTTTTATTTTAAGTTAAACATTTTATATTCAGCACTCCTATTAATTTCAGGTCTACAAAACAGTCACTGTAATTTGTAACATGAATTAGTTTTTATTGCCGTGATTTCCCTTTATAGTCATGGCTTTTATTGTTTGCAATTAAAATTGGGTACTGGTAGAAATTTAGTATTGTAAATGTTAAAATCTGGGATAATTGTTATTCAGACGAAAATTTGAGAAAGACACTCCAGTTATCATTTAGGGGGTAAAATCAACACTCCAGTTATCATTTTGGGGTAAAATTAACACTCCAGTTATCATTTTAGGGTAAATCAACACTCCAGTTATCATTTTGGGGTAAAATCAACACTTCAGTTATCATTTTAGGGTAAATCAATACTCCAGTTATCATTTTGGGGTAAAATCAACACTCCAGTTATCATTTTGGGGTAAAATCAACACTTCAGTTATCATTTTAGGGTAAATCAACACTCCAGTTATCATTTTGGGGTAAAATTAACACTCCAGTTATCATTTTGGGGTAAATTAACACTCCAGTTATCATTCTGGGGTAAATTAACACTCCAGTTATCATTTTAGGGTAAAATCAACACTCTAGTCATCATTTTAGGGTAAAATCAACACTCTAGTCATCATTTTAGGGTAAAATGTACACTCGGTTTTGTTGTTACAGTTCTATTGACTATACAGTCAATATCTATCCACAATCACTCTATTTCTACATTCAAATGCCTGTAAGCGCTATACCATGAATGACTGTAAAGAAGGATGATCAGATTTTGAAATCATATATCGCCAGTGATAAAAAAGGGCCCGTGCATTTTAAAGTACATATAATGCTATATCTATTACGAATAAAAAAACATCGCATATGAGATCCTTTAAACCTGAGAAATGCTATATACTGTTTAAATTGAAATGTGTTATATTTTTAAAAGCGTGATACAACTGAAGGTAAATGAGCAACTAGAACAGTTTCCAAAATGCAGATGCATATACAATTTAGGGCGGAACACGTTCCTGCATTGCGTTCTTTTGATTCCCTGGCAATCCTGAATTACTAAAAAGGATCAGAATAGGAATGCACTAAATGAAAAACTTTTAAAGCAAGTCTAACGTTGAGAGCGTTAGAGTAAATGGGTAACAATTCTAACATTAGAATTAGAAGTTAGAGTAAATGGTTAACAATTCTAACATTAGAATTAGAAGTTACACTAAAGGAAATTAATAATTCTAATACTCACTAGAATTAAAATTATTAATGTGAATTCACATTAATGAATCTATAAATAAAAATAATCCAATATACCTTCAATTAAAAAACAATCTATAATCAATACTGAATCTAGGGAATAACTGATTATGGTGTATCACAGTATCTGGTGTATCACAGTATCTGGTGTATCACAGTATCTGGTGTATCACAGTATCTGGTGTATCACAGTATCTGGTGTATCACAGTATCTGGTGTATCACAGTATCTGGTGTATCACAGTATCTGGTGTATCACAGTATCTGGTGTATCACAGTATCTGGTGTATCACAGTATCTGGTGTATCACAGTATCTGGTGTATCTCAGTATCTGGTGTATCACAGTATCTGGTGTATCACAGTATCTGGTGTATCACAGTATCTGGTGTATCACAGAATCTGGTGTATCACAGTATCTGGTGTATCACAGTATCTGGTGCATCACAGTATCTGGTGTATCACAGTATCTGGTGTATCACAGTATCTGGTGTATCACAGTATCTGGTTTATCACAGTATCTGGTGTATCACAGTATCTGGTGTATCACAGTATCTGGTGTATCACAGTATCTGGTGTATCACAGTATCTGGTGTATCACAGTATCTGGTGTATCACAGTATCTGGTGTATCACAGTATCTGGTGTATCACAGTATCTGGTGTATCACAGTATCTGGTGTATCACAATATCTGGTGTATCACAGTATCTGGTGTATCACAGTATCTGGTGTATCACAGTATCTGGTGTATCACAGTATCTGGTGTATCTCTAAGTTCAAGGTCTCTCTCTCACTGTCGTATTGATCCACTGTATCTACAGCACAGCTGATGGCATTTCTCCTTCGGTTTGTGATGTCAAACCCACTCCTAATGTACATAATGTACTCCTAATGTACCTAATGTACTCCTAATGTACTTAATGTACTCCTTATGTGCCTAATGTACTCCTAATGTACCTAATGTACTCCTAATATACTTAATGTACTTCTTATGTACCTAATGTACTCCTAATATACTTAATGTACTCCTCATGTGCCTAATGTACTCTATATGTACATAAGTACTCCTATTGTATCTAATGTACCTAATGTACTCCTAATGTACTTAACGTTCTCCTAATGTATCTAATGTACTCCTAATGTACCTAATGTACTCCTAATGTACGTAATGTACTCCTAATGTACCTAATGTACTCCTTATGTACCTAATGTTCTCCTAATGTACCTAATGTTCTCCTAATGTACATAATGTACTCCTAATGTACTCCTAATGTACTTAATGTACTCCTAATGTACCTAATGTTCTCCTAATGTACCTAATGTACTTCTAATGTACCTAATGTACTCCCAATGTACCTAATGTTCTCCTAATGTACCTAATGTTCTCCTAATGTACCTAATGTACTCCTAATGTACATAATGTACTCATAATGTACCTAATGTACTCCCAATGTACCTAATGTTCTCCTAATGTACCTAATGTACTCCTGATGTATCTAATGTACCTTAGAATGTACATAACAATGTA